>OX632357.1:7631754-7731754 GCA_951751655.1 Ophion costatus | reverse complement strand
AGAGAAATGAAATCGCACATGTAAATACATTTTGAACAAAATGCAGTGCGCAATTTCGGGGTTTGTTGTTGTCCTTTTGGTTTTTGATGTTTTGATATAATTGGATAAGTATTGCAATAACCTTCAGCCTACATTTAAAAAATAGCGGTTTTTTTTATTTGAAAATAAATTATTTAATTCAAAATATATTCATATGTGCGATCCCATTGCTCTCAAGTATATATATATACACATATTACTTTTGTGCCTTTTCTTTATTTCAAAACCGACTGACCATTTTTCTCAATCAACAGAGTATTAAGACAACGCCAGGAGATTCGGCTCGGAGACTTACACATAGCTGCTTATTACGAATCCATCAACTCACCCAGGTACCTAAATGAAGGCATGTAAACAACAAATTATTATATATGGAAAAAGATACACAGATGATGCGTTCGAAACATTTTTTTTTATTAAGAAGTTGGGGAATTGGGGACAATTACAACAAGAAAACCGCCAATATTTGCGAAATTGTTTGCATCGAATTTTTATTGTGTGCACAACTTGGAGTTTTTTTTAACGACGAATTTTTTTTTCCTTATCACATTTGCTTGGTCGGTTTTCTGTCTCATTCTGAGTCTTACATAATATACGATTGCGTAGGATAGAATTTCAGAAGCGTGTGCCGTGCAAGGAAACGTGAATGTGTACGTTGCTAGAACCTCGTCGAGGGTTAGCTCGAATACATTTTTAAGTGATGCATATTTCGTAAACACCCCTTCGACATGCTGAATAAGACGATAGAAGTACAGATTTGCATGAATTAAGCCACCGTGAGACTTGATATTCGTCAACAGCGCCACTGAAGATGAATGTGACGCATGCGACCGAATGGCTTTTTCGCAGAACTCGCAGGACTTGAATTTTTTTCAAAACTTGTTTGCAGAAATAACCTGTAATCATTATGAGTATTCTCATATTTGCACATTATGTCAAAGGGTGAAAATGCAAATAAATATTGCTCATCGGATTACTGCTAGCGACGTCCATTTCCATGGCTCCAGTGTCCCAATCCACTGATTCAGAATTACGCCTTTGAGGACCAGCAGTCTGTGGTATGCCATAGCCGAGAAAAGGAAATCCAGCAGTCTGCCCACATTTATTTTCCTGGTCGCCGTCGTCATCAAATTCCGTCGGAATGACTGCTGTACTCAACTTCGGATGCTTGTAGAGAGTCTGTGATAAAAAATAGGAAGAATGTTTGTAATTCTTTTAGGTTACAAATAACATTTCTATAGTAAAAGAATGCAAGAAAGATATACAGGCAAAATGTATACCGAGAGCGTGGAAGGGAGAGTGAGAGAGAAGTAAAGGAAAAGGCAGATACAAGTAAAGCGGAGTGTATGAAAAAAAACTTGGAAGAAAAGATGAATGAAGATGAGCAAGAGGACAACTGTAAAACTCGAATCATTTACTCAGGAGCGACAGAGAACGGGGAGGAAAAGAGAAGTCCGAACTAACAGAGAATAGGCAAAAAAGCTCTCGTCGGTGATGGCATATGAAAGAGTGAAGCAAAATGGAGCGGACTGTTCGATGAAGGGCAAGAAACTATTGCGGAAACGAATCGATCAAATATAGCCAAAAAAGGAACAATAAACAAAACAGTGAGCGTGTGCGATGAAGAAATTTGAAATGACGACCCAGCGCAAAGGAGGGAGAGAACGTGAGAGAAAAAAGTATAGAACGTACCTTTGCAATGATCTCTCCATTTTAACCATATTTAATCCACTCGCGCTGTATGCATTGGGCGTTGAAATTCTTTTCGCATACAACGTGCGTATGTCGCAACTGCTTATGCCCAGGAATTGCGGCTTCCCATTTTTTTAACAGTTCGATGTCTTTTGGCACACGAAACACCGATCGTTTTGTTTTTTCACTTTTATTACCCGTCTTACATCCAGGTACAACGCACGAAGTCGGCATGATGAGCAAATAAATTTATACAAAGAGCTGCTCATGCACGCAGTAACGGAGAAGGAGAATAGGTTATGTCTATTACCCACGCTCGGGCACTTATTTCGTACGGCGCCAAGAAGTGGCAGCATTGGGAAAGAAAAAAATTTATTTAACGGACCTTCCCCCACCACTGTAAATTTCAAGGAGTTTCCAGACCTGTATATAAGACCGTGAACTCGACAATGCGCTCATGGAGGATCATGCAGTAAGCTGAAGTTTGTGGCGGAATATTATTTTTCAATTCGAACTCAAGTCGCACGTTAACAGGGCCGGACTTGAGAGAATCGTTTTGTTTTGAACAGTCACTGACAACGAGGGGGGCTTTTTCTAAAAATTCAATCCTGCTCAGCCATGGTTCAGCCTCTTTGTTGTAATAGGTCGGTTGAAAGTTTGCGTACATCTCGTAGAGTAGAGCATATTGATTTTTATCAATGTTCAAATTCAAATTTCCGTATGGATAACATTGTGAGTTGAGATATAGTTTGACATCGCCAATGTGACAATGATCGAAGTGGCTTGCATTGTGTTGTTTCTTATTTTTCCGTCCCGTCTGCAGCGCGAGAATGACATATCGTGGTTTCTCCAGCTGATTCGAGGTTTTCACAGACCACACATGCTTGGAGGTGGCAGGCAGCAACGGATATTCATACAGTTCCCATGTTCGAAAACTCATGGAGATTGCAGCGTCTTTGGCAAGGAACTTTAACAGTTGAATTTTTCGC
This sequence comes from Ophion costatus, assembly GCA_951751655.1. Taxonomy (NCBI): domain Eukaryota; kingdom Metazoa; phylum Arthropoda; class Insecta; order Hymenoptera; family Ichneumonidae; genus Ophion; species Ophion costatus. The sequence goes on along the minus strand of OX632357.1, from coordinate 7,729,034 downwards.
TGATCCGAGACTGTTACATACGGTACGAGCCATTCTATTTTATGCAATACGAGTTTGTAGTCTTCGGCGGCCGTTTGTACAATGGCATTATCATCGGTCTTTGATCTTGTGAGAATCAACTCATGCTTGGCATTCACAAGAATTTTACGATAATCTTCGGCAAAACCGAGGAGCATGCTAAGCGGTAGACAGACATCAAAGTTTCCCGATACATCTACAATCTGCTTGGTCTCTTCGACATCGAGCCATCCAGTGTTCTCGAGCATAGAGCTTTTGGCCGGTGAGAGAGATGAATATCCCTTCAATACACTCGTAATACCGACATTCTTATTACGATCGATTTCTATGGTATTCAATTCATATCGCACTTCCTCAAACAAATGACAAATGGCATTGTTGACGAGACTTGTAGCAGTGGTTCGCGCCCCATCGGGCTTGGCTAATTTCCTACATATGTGTAGGGAACTCTTGCTTGGCAGGATGGAGAGGTCTTGATGTTGGATGGCAAGACGAATTTCATCGCTATTATTGAAGGTTGAAGATGCATATGGCTGATGAGCGTGAATCTCACAATGGATGATGGATTCATCAAAGACCACGGGCGTTTGAATGTTTACAATTTCTTCTTCCATTTCACGCAACAGATGCATAGAGCACAGACTAAATAATTTTTTACACGCTTTCGCCACGTACTTCGAGACCTAAATTCTTCAAGAGTAGCACGTTTTGAGGTGTTAGCACTTTGGGCACTGGCCGACGACTGATGGTTTTTATCCATGACCGTATATTGTTATTGGAAGATCTATTGAAAACTATACCCATCACAACCTTATATGCAGGCGTATCATACGTCAAGTAATCACCATACGCCGTAGGCCGCGTATGGTGATTACTTCACCGCGGAAATTTACCAAATCACCGTCCTGATCCACTATGCGAAGCTGTATCGTGTGAACCGTTCGGCTCGTGATTGGCAGATAAATAACGTGTGAGGGAACTTCAACGATCTTATAGCCCGGTGGCACAGATGGAAAAAATTCGTGAATTGTGTGTACTTTTTGTCCGTTAATATAGGCTCCAGCGGAATGTTGCACTCAACGCGTAGGGCGTTCACTTTGAGAATGGCTACAGGAAGGTCAGATTCGTGTCTTTTATTGGCTTCCAAATTACGTGAGGAGAAGCCTAGAAGGTGGCCAATAGAATCTTTCGGCTCAAAATTGACATCATCATCACACTCGATCTCACTGCGCAGCGTATTATTATTCGGTTTAATGCTGATTTTGATGGTTTTACGCGTGAGCTCTGCTTGTACAAACGCCTCAATATCCTCTATTTCATGGCTACCCGTAGGTATCGTCAACACCTCATCTGCCACGTACAGTTTATCATGGTCAACGTCGATATTGGGAATAGAGTTGAAGGTTAACAATTCAACGAGACCGAGGTTATAACTTTTGTGTGGCGAGAGTTCGATGGGGGGAAAGTACTGCGCCTCGAGTATGGACGATGAGCCAGATATGGTCAAGGTGAAGCTATCATCCATGGTGCTGGTAAATTGACAACTGAATTATCCACGTCATTTCCCTCCTATATATATAGTGTATATTTGTCTTTGTGCTGCAATTGTCGAGAAAGAAATTTGAGACACAAATGTCCACATTCAATCGTATCATATTCCTGATACCCCTTATAATTATAACTAACGCTACCAACACGAAAATATCTCGTGAGTTCGGATGGTGGGGTAAGATTGCCGAAACTATCAAAGTACACGACTTTCCATCCAGTCTTTCTGTAAGCGACCCAGTGTGTTCCAGGACCGACATTTTCATCCAAATTTACAATTGCTGCCTCACATTTGAGACGTCCGCTCGCTGGCAATGTATCGCGCATGTAAACTCCACGGAAATATGGAATCTTCAGGATTTTCGCATATTTAAAAAGGTCGATGTCGGTGAGGGGCCGGTGAGGTAGCGTTATTTCTAGTTTTTTGGCTTGATATGAAGATCCAATCCCTGCTTATATGGTTTCAGATATAAGCCCTTGCCCAATGCAATTGCTTCAATTGTTCGATTATGGCGCTTACTTTCATCTAATTCACGTTTAGCTGCTTGAGCAGCATTTACAGCTTTAGCTATACCAGCCGCACCACCTGACAAAGCACCAGCAGCGCTAAGTTCGGCAAAAATGGGCACAAGGAACGGCAATAAACCACCAATCTTATGGGGTACAGGTAGAACCCGAGGTGTGCGCACTTTGCCACCTTGTGTCTTTACAGCTGCACGAGCACCTTTTAGAGCTGATATAATAATCATTTGTGCATCATTACTTTCAATCATTGTCTTCTTTGCGGCGCCAATTATTTTTTTCAAACAAACGCCACCCTTACGGGCCCTCATCCCCATACCGAATTTTCTCTTCGTCCTCATAATATTTGCCACACCCCAAGCACTTGCTTTTTCACCGATGCTAGCGTCTTTAACGGTAACACGTTGCCAAGCCTGTTCGGACAACACTTTATCCGCCGAATGTCTCGCTTCAAGATTATCCCGATTCTTCGAATATGCAATATCGTGCTGTTTGCAAGCCGTATCCAATGGATTAATGCCCGGATCACCACGAGTAAGGCGCTTTGCCAACGTTGTGCCTGGTCCGCAATACTGATACCCGGGAAGATGTAGTTCAACGGGGAGTTTGTTGATTAGGCGGTTGACGAAACCTTTACCACTCTTGCCATGGACAATCATGTCTAAAGATAATCCACAACTGATGGATAATCCCTATAAGAGTGCTATTTATATGATTTCGCCGTTAGTCGTGTGTGAGATGACGCCCAACAAGCAAACTATCGGAGGCGGACTTCCCGTGATAAATTTCGATGAATTAGTCGATGATGGTGGGGCGAAGAAGCGGCAAAAACGTCATGGGAATTTAGTGCCGGATAGCATACGTGCACTGTTTTGTGGTCGCACTGTTTTTGCTGTTTTTGCTGTTTTTGCACTGTATTTGCTTTTTCGCCGATACTAGCGTCTCGCGCGGTAACACGTTGCCAAGCGTGTTCAGCCAACACATTATCCGCCAAACGTCTCGCTTCAAGATTGTCCGGATTTTTTGAATACGCACAATCGTGTTGTTTGCAAGCCGTATCCAATGGATTAATGCCCGGATCACCACGAGCAAAGCGCTTGGCCAACTTTGGGCCTGGTCCACAATACTGATATCCTGGCAGATGTAGCTCAACGGGGAGTTTGTTGATTAGGCGATTGACCAAACCCTTACCGCTCTTTCGATGCACGATCATGTCTAAAGACAATATGCGACTGACGGATAATCCCTATAAGAATGCTATTTATATGATTTGGCCGTTAGTCGTGTGCGAGATGACGTCCAAGAAGCAAACTATTGGAGGCGGACTTTCCGTGATAAATTTCGACGAGTTTGTCAAAGACGGTGGGAGGAAAGAAAAACGTCATGGGAAATTATTGCCGGATAGCATACATGCCCTGTTTTGCGGTCCATCGAATTGTGGGAAAACCAACGCTTTGCTCACTCTTATCAACCATCCGAATGGTTTGAGATTCGAGAACATTTACTTGTATTCCAAATCGTTGAAGGAGCCAAAGTATAAGTTGCTCGAACGGTTGCTCGAACCTGTCAGTGGAGTCGCGTATCATCCATTTACCGCGCATGAACAAGTGATAGCACCAAGTGATGCATAACCCAACTCTATATTCATCTTTGATGATATAGCGTGTGAAAAACAGGATAATGTTACAGCCTTCTTTTCCATGGGAAGACATGAGATTGTTGACAGTTTTTATCTTTGCCAGACGTACACCCGTATCCCCAAACATCTCGTGAGAGATAATGCAAATTTCGTGGTGCTTTTCAAGCAGGTCGATATGAACCTCAAACACGTCTACAACGATCATGTCAATACGGATATGACTTATACGTTCTTTAAAAACATGTGCACGAAATGCTAGAGTTCCGACAAGCATGCATTTATCACGATTGACAAGGATAGTGGTATTAATGAGGGTCGATATAGACAAGGTTTTGATTATTTTCTGGCCATTGATAAATGATTCATCGCTGGTGGTTGAAGAGACAGTATTGCGCACACCTTGACAGTGACAACATGAAGACCGAACAACTATTGCGCGAAAAAGATGTATTGTGTGAAATTGCCAAGGCGAGCAATGCAATTAGACGAAAGCATCAAATGATGAAAATCGGAAAAGATAGCGATGAGCAGAGAATGCAAGATATCTTTAAGCCTATAGTGAGACCATTGGAGAAATTGGTATCGTATAAAAACGGCGAGGTAGTGAAGGAGGAAATTAAGGGTGAAAAAGTGAGTGATAAGGCTGACGAAGGAGATGCGATCAATAGTGTGAAAAATCAATTGAAGAATGAGACACAAGATTCCTTCAAGAGTGAAGCACAAGATTCTTTCAAATTGATATATGAGGATGATGATGATGATGACTCGCAGAATGTTGATGAATTAATCGGTGAATATCTCCTGTTATTACGAACAAATAGAAAGGCAAGCTTGGATGTATTATATGGTGTACGGAATCTCGCAAACGTCAAATTAATGATTGGCAATTCCCCGATAATTTTCGACTCTCAACATATTTGTGTGGGTGGTGGGAATTATCCGAAAACTGTTGGATTAACGGAGGTGTTGTTTAAAAAAGTGCCCAATGTCGAAACTCTCACACCGGACGATCTGAAAAACTACGAAAAGATTGTCATCTCGACGAATGCACACAAAAAATTTTACAAGTCCAATGAGGCGATACGACGTAATACCTGCCATAAGTTCAACACTTATATCGCAAATATAGTCGGTCATCATGTGGGAAGGGGTATGCCAAAATATAAGCTAGCCAGGAAAAACATCCAATTGGACTATATTTACTGGGATAATCCAAATGAGCTAGTAGATCGTCTTCGCTTACTTCTGGCATCGCAAGCAGCCGGAAATTCTGCGCATTCGAATAAAATCATATCGATTATCGAGGAATTGCGCGAAGCTGAAATCATTTATTAACTCAGCATCGGAGAATTCACGCATTCTTAACATGAGTGTCGATGTGTTTGGACGCCAATTAAATAAGAGTGTACTCGTCAGTACGCAAGGTCCTCCTGGCCGACCTGGGATTGGGTTTAAAACGACCGCAGATGGCCATTATGACTTGGGGCAGAAACGATTGTGTAACATCGCTAATCCGGAAGGACAAGACGATGCCATCACTCTAAGTGCTTTGCATAAAAAATCTCGAACTATCATTAAGAACATACGCAAAGAAATGAACGAGAGTAATCAGTTGCTGGTTAATGGACTTGAAGCTACGATAAGAGATATTGCAAAAACACTCGAGGTCGATGTCAAAAATCTACAAGATTTGGTGATTCGTAATTCACGGACCATTGCTGCATTGGATGCGCGACTGAGTGGACTAGAAAATGAACGAGAAAAAGAGCGCTCTCGTGCTGAAGCTACATAAGCCTGCTCGACGAAATTATCCTCGTCGACACGTGGACATCCGGGGTTTGGACGAAACCTGGCAAGCTGATCCCGTCGATATGTCATCATACGCGCGTGAAAACTCTAAACATAAATTTCTCCTCACCGTCATCGATACTTTCTCAAAATTCGCCTGGGCCGCGCCAATGTTGAGTAAGAATGGCAGAGATGCAGCAGGCGCAATGAAGTCGATAATCGATAAGGGACGACGGATACCGCAGAACTTGCATGTCGATCATGGAAAACAGTTTTACAATTCCACTTTCAAGTCTCTAATGGAAAAGCACAATATTAACATGTATTCAACGTATAGTAATTTAAAAGCATCCATTTGCGAGCTCTTTAATCGTACACTGAAAAACAAAATGTGGAAGCAATTTAGCCTTCGTGGTAATTTTAAGTGGCTCGATATTCTTGATAATTTAATTGTCGAGTATAATGACTCTGTACACCGTACAATTAAAATGAAGCCAAGGAATGTACATGTAGGTAACGAGAAAAAAATATTGCGGCAAGTTTTTAATAAGACTCAACCTCTAATGAAGAAGCCACCAAAATTCAAAATTGGCGATAAAGTGCGAATCAGCAAATTTAAGAGGGTGTTTGAAAAGGGTTACACACCAAACTGGACAACGGAAATATTTACAATATATAACGTGAAAAACTCAAGTCCTGTAACGTATAGCCTGAAAGACCATAAGGATAAACCTACTGCAGGTGGTTTCTACGAGCAAGCGCTTCTAAAATTTAAATATCCCGATATCTATCTCGTGGAAAAAGTACTGAAGAAACGTGGCAATCGAATGTTTGTAAAATGGTTGGGTTTTGATAATACCCACACTAGTTGGATAAATACATCTGATTTGTAGTGAACAATAAATGTTTTAAATTTATTTATGACTCCTTCCTCTCTGCCTAAAGCCCCAACAAGCGGCGGTCAAGTGTCGTCTTCATCTCCGCACGTGCTGCAAAGGATGAAGAGTCAGTTTTCCCCGACATCGCAGCATCTGTCCCTTGGGTAGCTCTTTTTTTGCTCCTCGCATTTAAATCTTTTTTTCCCCTGGAAAATGCGTCACGGCGATATGGAGGAAAATAATGTGAATGAATATATGGATTACAAAGGGTAATGTTTTTTAGTTTTTATTTTTACCAGTTGAAAAATATACACAAGAGATTGCGGTGCTATAGAATATAGCAGTGTTAAAATGGTATTCTGTAATGTCCCCATGACAATGTGTTCGTGCTATTAGGTATGATATATCGCTTATCATCGTGTGGGCTAAGAGCAATTTTTCTTTCGCGAATAGTATATACATCGTGCAGTGTGGATCTTATACACGTTTGGCTCCGACACTTGTAACCCGTACGGGTCGTAACATTCGCGTCAATTATTATCATTATTATTATTATTATTTTCATTATATCGAGTCTTTTTATTTTCTCATTGTTGTAATTCATTAATTTAAATTCCTTTTTTTATATCGAGCCTTTATTTCACTTTTATTGTTAATTAAATATTATTTGGATTTTTAGGAGTGATTAAACATTTATTTATTCCCCCTTCCCCCTCCCTCCTCTTACGTTAACACGCGATACCCATCATAATATATATATATATATATATAGTATGTCTCTCTCACTCACGCCTCTGACACCATGTTGAATATTGAATATTGACACCATGTTGAATACACCATATATATATATATTGTAACGGTTCGGCTGTACAGCCAAGCCACCGTCACACAGAATACGATAGTATCAACCCGTCTACGCGATACTTGCGTATTCTGGCCAGCGTTCGGAGCGACCGGCCATGTCGCCGGCCGGGCAGGTCACTTGCGCTAAGAATTGGGGCGAGCCCGCGACACCTCGCAAGAGGCTCCGCCCATCGCGAAGAGCAAGACCACCGCGGACTCGCAAAAGTCCCCGCCTTTAGCAGTACATATCGCGCATCCTGTGCTTTGACCACTCCTATCATACCGAGAGTGCGACCAAGATTCATCGCGACGCCTCCTCACACCGAATGCGCGCCTAATATCCTAGAGAGGAATAATCGGGTATATCTTACCCCTCGAAATGGCTATAGTGTGCGAACGTCCTGTAAACTACCAACGCTGTCACCCCACCATCGGAGTGTTCCTCGGCGGCGTGATTCCCTACCTGGTCCTCCGGATCCGCAAGAGAAATGGAATTTCTCCTAACGGGCCTGGGGCTATATAAGGGTGTGCACGAGTCAGAGCGGCACTCTGTCGCAAAATTACTCATTATCTTACGTGGAGTCACCATCATCCGAAACCTCGGATCACAGGATGGGGACCCTGCTGCCGTCGCCCTGGTCCCATCCTAGAACAACCTCAGCTTCGGGTTAGATACTCTATTTCCTTGGGAAGCCCCAGCATTGCGCTGGAAGTCCAACCTCGGAAATAGAGTCGTCGTGGTGATTGCTAGTCAGGGAACTCTAAATAACATCCGATCGATTGTCGCTAGGACGGTCAATCGCCATACTACGCATCCGACGCACGTACACTCGGAGTGTGCAGTCCGAGAAGTGCCGATCGCGCTTCGCTGCACGAGAGGGAATTCTACAACCAGTTTCTCTGGTTCTTGGTCCTCCTCGCCTGGCACCGAGGAGGTCAGCCGTCCCTCCCGGACGGCCCCGCTATGCGCGCTCGGAGAGAATAATTCGTCTTCGAGCTCGCGCATCATTACAGACGCTAGTATCTCTAGCGCGTGAGCGACACGGCGCGGCACCCGTGCGCTTAGTTGCATTTGGCAACAAGTGCCATCTGGAAATACCGCCATACAAAACGACACGAATCAAATTCAACGGGTACTCGCATTCTTCTTACAGAAGCAGTCCCGAAAACGGCGTAACGCGTACCGACGACGCTCGCGGTCTCTGCGAGTGCGAGCGAGAGAGCGAGAGAAACAGGAGAGAGAGCGCGCCCGTGGAACCTCGTGCGCGCTACACGTCGCATGAGTCACCTTATCCTCGTCACTCCTACCAAGGCAGCTTTTCTCGCCGACCGTTCCAGATCCTCGTAAACGTCGCTATACCCGATCAAATACCAGTAAACTCACGGAATTAAACACTAACAAATTTCATTGTTTGCACCACCCGAGACTAACTCTCAAGAATCCGAAATATCGAATGCCAATGATAACGGATTACAATAGGCGTCTCTGAGACCCTCAAAACCACTGAGGCATCTCCTAAAAAGCCACCTTAAATCCGCTTCATCATTCGTGGCACCGAAAACGTACATCGCCCTCCAGGAGGCTACGGGAACCCCAAAAATTTCCACCGGCAATCAATTCGCCGCGTATCCTCGTTTTCCCGGACATCCGTGTGAACAAAACCTCGAAAACGAAAATAAAGCTTTCGCATAAAATCGCGAAACGTTTCAATATATATATACATATATATATATATGCAAACCAATAGGACGTCTGTGCTCAAGTCGTGCATGCATAGCAATCCGAAATCCCAAAATACTGGGATGTTCGGTATAAGAGACCACTTTTATGGGCCTCCATACGTTGTTTTCAAACGTGGTTTTGTGGAGATCGTAAAATTCAATACTTGAGATGAGTCCTAGCAGGTCAGCCTTCGCCTCCACGATGTAGGGTCACTTTTTTTACAGTGCATCAACACCCTGACCGACAGTCGAGGAAGAAAAAAACATTGAGAAAAAAATTTTCGTCATCTTAGAAGGCCATTTTTTTCTACCCATCTCCCTATTTCCTACAGGCTGAGGAGAAAAACCGTTTGCACATCCTAGCGTTGAAGTATGGAAAAATTCGAGCAATACCATCCCCACCATTCTGCACCCCCAATAGAGATCCAAAAGTCGAAATCTTGGAAAGAATCGGGACAGCATTTTTCCCCATTCTAGTCTCCAACCTCCGAGACGTGTTTTTAAAACGAAAGAGCCGTAGAATAAAATAAAAGTGCAATAATGGCTGATCAAATACGCGAAGTTGATGTGATTGATATCACCGACGACGACGACGCCAACGAAATAGACGCTATAGATGTACACGATCTGGAAAGTAATATCGAATTGGTAGATTCCGCGTATGAAAGTGAATCTGATAGTGAAAACCACGATGTGCGGGAAATTAGAATGGACATGCTTCAAATTTATCTTCTCGACCAGAATTTCCAAGCACGGGATTCGTTTGGAGAAGTAACAAGAGTGTGTGGTCACTACCGCGAACGCTATGCTGGGATGAGGGGAATTTTCTGCTATGACTGTCAAGATCGACTGCACCAAATAATTCCACCTGACATGTGTACCACCTGCTTAAATGTATACCAAGCTAACTGTAAGTATTCCTATTCAACTTTGGTATCATTGTAAATAATGCCAATGTGTCACATAGAACAACGAGAAAAAATGCATGGTTTGTTTATTTCAGAACGATTGCATCGGTGTCGATTTTTATTTTATTTTTCATTTTTATTATAATTTTTATCTGATTTTCAATTTATATTTAAAATTGTTTCTTTATTGATGAAAATGTGCTATTGCAACCATTATGTATGCAATTTATAGCAGAAAAAAGAATAAGTACTCATTAATTATGATTGTTGTCTCGTTCTATTCACCCCCCCCCCCCCCCCCCCCCCGCCGCGGTTGGCATCGCCATCCTCCCCCTCACCGTGTGACGTCACACCCCCACTCCCGGCTACCTCGTGCTAGACCCCCTCTTTACTACCTTCCCCCTCTGCAGCGCCTTCCCCCTCCCCGCAGCGTGACGTCTGCCTTCGGTCCCCGCGCTGGAGACCCCTGCCCCGCTCCCCCCTGAGATCCCGGCGTTAGAATCGGTCCTGTTATACTACTACGGTGACATATCGAATTCCGGTTTTCATCTGTTTGCCGCCAACAAAACGTCGTTCCTTGTCAGCGAAGATCAGACGTGGGAGGAGCAGTAAGATTCCAAGCAGTTCAAGCAATGGAATATACAAGTTCTTTCGGTATTGGAATCCGACACAGCATCAACTTCTAGGACGACGACAATAATAGTAATTTAAAATAAAGTAAAGTAAAAATAAAGTTTAAAGTAAAAATTTTGTTAAAGAAGTTCTGGTACTCGAAAATGTTATATTAATCTTAATAAATGATCACTTGGAAAATATCGAACAAATGTATTTTCAATAATAATTTGAAAATTGTTTTTCACAATATTATAAGTTGAATGGGATTCGACCAGCGTCTATGTGGCCGCTACCCGTTCGACACAGCAGTAAGCGCCCGAGTCAGGCAACCCGGCCGACGGGCCCAAGTTTCTCACAAGCGGCACGATACGCTAGGATCTATTTATAGCGGTGACGCGGCAAACTCGCCAGCTGAACTCTCCGGACCAGATCCGCTCTTACAAGCAGGTCCATGCACGAGAGCAGACGCTCACTTTTGCCTAGCAGCGGTAAAGCTCTTCGGGGAGCACTCGCTTGCCTACCCGCTCCGAACCACCTAAGCTGCCGTGGAAACCTACCTCCCTACTGGGGGCACGAGCGCCACTGACGCGGCCACCGGCCTGCCTGCTGGGACCTCTGGACCCTCGCCGAAGACGCTGGACATCGCCACGCTGGACCACCGTGCCCACGCCGCACTCACCGTTGCCTGTCACGCCACCACTCGGCACCAGCGTAGCCTCGGCCACCCAGGGCACTCAGACCAGCCCATTGGGTGGAACCAGCAGAGCCTGCCAGACCAGCGACCAGTTGGGCAGCGAGTGGTAGCCAACCGAGCCAGCCGTTAGCCGCTCGCTGACGGCCACAACCAGCCCGACTGTCCAGCAGCTCACACCCGAGGTGCCAACGCCACCGACCACGCCGGAGAGAACGTCTACTACCACCAACTCGGGCCACTCCTTTACACCACCTCTGCCTAGCCCATGGTAACGGACGTCAACGAAACCCAGCCTAGTCTGGCGTCCTAAAATAAACCTGAACTGCGTATTGTAACATAGTGAATTACATGTAAGAAGAGAAAGGGAGAGAAAATTAAACGAAAATTAATGCAACTCGTCTCCACCATCATTTAAGCGGAATCGGCCGAGCGAACGACGGCCCAACCCTCATCCACGAAACTCTCCACGAGCGCAATTCGAAACATAAGTTAATACTTGAAGAATTATTAAATAAAATTTTCGCTATTATGACCTCGTTCATTGAAATTTTTTTAAACACAATCCACGACTAAAAAACGGCGTACATAAAAATCTGTGTCGCAAAGTATGTGAAGCTCTTTGGTAAAGTATTTAAATTTTACCGAATACCTGCGTGTGTATATATACGGGATAATGTATATAGACGAAATGGCTGTTTTTGTACCGTTCATACTCTTACAGATATTATTTTCTTGCGTTGTTTTTATTGCTTTAAAAATTCATTTAGTATCTAAAGAATATATATTGCCACGGTTTGAAGCGCAACCGAGACTCCCAAAGATCCCTAGGAAGTCACCAAAGTGATGCCTTCCAAAAGTACCGAGGGAATGCGCGTCCTTTGCGCCCTCCACGTTTTTATTCCTTAGGGGCGTTTGCCACCGAAATAAATTTAATGCACGCGTGAGTAGGTTTTGGACGCTTTATTTTTCACGTTCTAGTCTAAGTCGCGATTAATTATCGCTCAGTCTTTTATACCACAACCTCGTGGCTCGGGTCTACGACGGAGAAGAAGGAAACGTTCGGACTTCGATCCCTCAGCCTCTTCCAGAAGGCCAACCCGACTCTACTCGTCGCAGAGTCGGTGGATTAACTTTTGTTTCCGCCGTTGGCGCTGTTGGTCGGCATTTCTCGACCCACGTCGCTCGGTCGGTACGGTAGGTGTCTGCGACGGAACCGCCACAATTCTTATAGCCGAAAAAGTTTGCTAGTTATCTTTTTGAATAATAAGAGGCACTCCCGACGATTTTTTAATTCATAATTATTCGTAATTATAAATCCCTACAATCTCTACTTTTTAAGAACGAAAACTTCAATCGAGTTTTTCTCAAAATGGGTTTTTCCACGCCTCGGAATGTAACTCAAAAAGTAATGACCCAATCAACTTACAATTTTGTATAAATATTTTTTAAGTTCTTGACCTTTGCATAAGTCTAAAATATCGTATAAGTTTTTGCAATAAATATTTTTTTAATGATTCGTTTGTGAAAATAAAAAGTATTTTTTTACTTATTGTGGTTTTGTTTATCTTAATTAATTACAAGAACCTCGGCGTTCCTCGCCGCAAACTCCAAGAGCCACGTTCGAGCACCTCTAACGCCGCGATGGTTTTTTTTCTCCCATACATTTTTTTCGGTTTTCATTTGAACGTCAATATTGTTATGTAATTTGATTCATTGCATTGGATGCTCTTAATTTTGTGTAAAAAAATTTAGCATAACCTTTTGTTTGGAGGAGGACCCTCCTTAAGGCGAAGTAGAAGATGTACCACGTGTCATATGAGTGCGAGAGAGATAGCTGAAATTTTCGAACAGAGATTCTTCGGAGATGAATAATATTTAGGGCAAAAGGAAATCATCAAGCTCTGCGGCAGGCAATTCTCCAGAGCCTAATGCTTCGTTTTTCCTAAAAAAATTAACCATGTATGAGAAAATTGGGTTCGAAAATGAGTGAAGTTATGTTCACCTTCTACATGCCCTTAAGCGTGCAAATTGTTGCCAAAGGTATCCCGCGTGAGTTCTTATACGTGTATAATGTGTATGAACGAAATAAATGAATGTTTTCAAAATTCTATTGATTGAAAATCATATTACGACATTTGTTTACCAGACAATACCTCAATAGAAACTGTAATAGAAGTAACGACGGTTTTGATTTTGAATAAACAGTTTCCTAACAAAACTAGCGCTCTGTCGCGGAACTACCTCAATCCGTCGGTTTTCGAGACCACTCCCCACCCCGCAGTTCGGTCTCGTTTAGTAGTCTCCATGCTCGGCAACCTCGCGAGCCCATTCTAAATCTTCCTCCGGGACGTAACAGCGGTAAGGAGTCCGAACGCCTGCGGCCATCACAATCTAAAAACGTCCGTAAAACTCTGTCCCGTAGTAGTTACTGGTTTGATCGCGTGCCTCGCATTTGCCCGAGCGAACCGAATTGAACTGCGCCACAAGAAACTAAAACGGACACGACGGCATCCATCAGCGATGGTTCCCGCTTGTCGTCCATCTTGCGATAAAACGTGTGTCGATTAATGTGTTTTACGAATTGTGAGATTTCATTAATTTTAAATGTGTATCGGTGTCATATAAATTTACGGTAATTGCGGCGAAAACCATCAAGCGGATCAAACGGATTTGCAATTCATGGGATATCAGGCACACAAAGAAGAGCCCACGAAGAGAGTGATAAACTATTATCTCGTCATGAGAGGACATTTCCTAGGGCGATCGGTGAAAGAAAATAACAATGCAAATAAAATTAAAACGAAAGATAATAGGAAAAACTCAAAACTGTAAGATCTATTTACCTGCAGCCTATCAAACTGTGTATATGTGTTATGTAAATACGATGTATAAATATGATATGTAAATACGATATATAAATATGATATGTAAATATGATTTGTAAATACGATGTGAAAATTTGTAAAGCTTGTCTGCATTGAAAATTCTAATGAATTTTCTTGTTTCAACAAATAAATTTTGTTTGTTACAGCTTCCGTAAGAAAAACACTGAAACAATTTCTATATTTCGTGACTATTCTCCACAACAATCTATATCTATATAAAAAATTCGATCTGCATACAAATTTCCTTGACCAACTGGTTTTATACTTAACCCTCAAACGCTAACGATGGGTCGTTTATGTCCGGGCTAAATGCTAAAAACGAAATGCACGTCTCCGTATTTTGCATGAAATTGTTATTAATTTTTTTTCGGATGGGACAAACTTTTTTCATTTAATTAAAGTTACGAAAAAAAACCCATCAAATTTTTCAGATCTTTTCAAAAGTTTAAAAATTGTGAGATAAGCGAATAAAACGGACGACCCATCGTTAGCTTTAACGGTTGCTCAAAACACCGTTAGCGTTAGAGGGTTAATTTGATCACATTATCGCTCCATATGATGTAGCAGAGCGTGCTTTTATGGACATCGTACGGCACTGGTTTTAGAACTAATTTGATCAAATTATCGCTCTGTATGAGGTAGCACAGGGTGCTTTCTGCATGTCGTACGGCACTGATCTGTTGCTACTTCACTTCGGTTCGCTTGGGAAACAGCGCCGCCCTTCTCGTTTAGACGTTTGGGGAGTCGAACGCGAACCATCGTCGTGATAGCACGTGCGAACCCTCGGAGTTTAACGTTTCGATACATTTAAAAGTGCAAACCGGAAATTTGGAGTTTCTCTCACGGTCTATGCTCCTAATTCTTTTAGAGCCCACGCATCTCATTCGACACTATCCCTCGCCATTTTTCACCTTACATACTTTCATTAACCTTTCACCATCTCTCCTAACCTCCCTCTATCCGCTGTCTCCTTCACGCTCGCCTGTCTCTCCTTCGGGTGAGACATGGCTGACTCTTTTACTACCCAGGGTGAGGACCCTATAGACGAGTACTCTGATTTTGACTCCACTCATCCACCTAACCTTCAAAAACAAGTCGAGGACCTGCATAACGAATCATTTCCAGATTCACGGAAACGCCCGCATGAGCCGACCGATGATCAGCCAGGGAAAAAACACGTCAAGCCGAAACACCTCGCGCCTGATGCAGAGTCCCGGAAGAATAATAATATAACGCAGGCGCGTTCAACGCAAGCTGCCGAAGCATCCTCCGTCCCGAACCATCTTCGAGCGAATAAGTATGGCGCTAAGAGTTCCGGCCCTTTTGTTGTTCTGATCCGAGACAAGTCAATCGATCCTAAATCACCTCGACTGAACGCAACTAAGGTAGGCAGAATCCTCCTCAGCGTGCTATCCAAACGGCAAATATTGGACGTCTTCAATTCCGGCCGACAACAATGCTCAGTCGTATTCTCGGACGCTCAGGCGGCTAACAGCATCCTCTCGCACTCCATTCTCGCATCCGCAAACCTGGTTGCCTTTATCCCAGACTCCTTCATAAACTGCGAGGGTCTCATCCGGGGTGTCCCCCTGGACATCTCGAGAGAGGAGCTCCTCGAAAACATCGACTGTTCCGTCACAGTCATAGATGCTCGTAGGCAAAACCGTAAAGTCACCATCAACAACGAATCCAAGCTTCTCCCTACTCAATCCTTTTACCTGAAATTCGAGGGCCGCTCTCGCCCCGATCACGTCTCACTCTTTCAAGCGCGTCACGGGGTGGATCCTTGGCATTCTCCGGTGAAGATTTGCTTCTCATTCTTCCAGTTCAACCACGTCTCGCAACAGTGCAAGAGTCGCCCCAAATGCATTCGCTGCGGCTGCCGGAAGCACGAGGGGGATGAAGAGTGCCCGAATAGGGACGGTCCGCCTTCCTGCGCCAATTGTAAAGGAAATCATCTTCCCATCAGCAGGCAATGCCCTGCCTTTCTCCATCAAAAAATATAAAAATAACGGCGGCAGAGAGAGGCATCCCTCTGTTCGAGGCCAGACAGCTTCTTGGGGGCCGATCCACCGCGTCTCGCGAACCGGTTATTCATGCATCCGCGCACTTCTCGTCTCTCTCCTCGGCACACTCTCTCGTCCCACCTTCGCCGGCCCATCTCACGCTACCAGTGATTTCGTACGGTGAGGTCGCTTCACGCCCATCTCAACCGCTGCAACACCCCCCATCCTCACCATCCGCCGAACGGACATCTAATGCAAATATTGCTTCGCCTCGCGCAGCTCCTCAGCGAAAAACGCTCAATAATCGGAACGTCGCTCATCAATCGACGCTTGCCACACGTACAGCCCGCAACAACCTTCTCATAGCTCCAAACGGACGCCTTGACCCCTTCTCTCAAAACGGATTCGCCCTTCAACAAAGCGCCAAACACCCTCCCCATCCTGATCCAACTCCCGGGCCATGCCACCCTTCTTCCGCATCAATCGAGCCCTCTCGGACGGCGCAGAACAGCGACTTAATCTCTACCCTTGTCAACATCATCACGCAACAGCTCATCCCGACGCTAATTTCTCTGGGCTTAATGGATACGGTATCTCCCTTCTTCGCAACACTCCTTAGTTCTCTCGCTTCCCTTTCTCCGCAATCTCAACATGGCTCCCAATAATAAGCTAAAAATCTTGCAATGGAACTGCCGTAGTCTTCTCAATAAAATCGGTCTCTTACTGAACATCGCCCATTCATATGACATCATTATCCTATGTGAAACTTGGCTCACTGACTCTTCCATCCCTAAACTTAAGGGTTTCCACCTTCTCACCAAAAACAGATCTAACCAAAGAGGCGGCGGCCTGGCCATCGCCCTCAAAAAAGACATTCCTTTTAAACAAATCAATAACACTCTCAATATTACAGACCAACTAGACACCCTAGCGATCTCCATCTCGACCTCTCTGGGTCCGCTCACCATTGTATCTCTTTATCGCGCCCCAACTGCTTGCACAAGCACTAATGTATGGCAAAACCTCTTCGCATCCCTCCCCCCCAATAGGAACGTTCTTCTCGCTGGCGACTTCAACTGCCACCACACCGCGTAGGGTTGTGCAGCTAACAGCCCTTCCGGCTCCTCCCTATTACATTCTCTTATCGACAATAACGTCTCTCTGCTTAATAATGGATCTCTCACTACAAATCCTTCTAATCTCAATAACGCCGCGTCAGCCATCGATCTCTCTCTAGTCTCCCCCAACCAGCTCCCCTTCTGCGAATGGCAAGTCGAAGAAGACTCGCTCCTTAGCGACCACCTTCCTATCACTATCACAATCGGTATCTCTTTACCGACCTACAAATTCTCCTCTCACCGCCACCCTATTAAAAAAAAATTGATTGGTCCCTTTTTAAGGAATCCCTGAATTCGGTGGCTCCCACTATTGCCGACCCTTCTCCATTAATCCAATACAACAAAGTAACGCAAGCCATAAATGATTCCATCCTCCACTCTTGTTCGAGTTTACCAACAGCTGATAGAGCTCCCACATTCAAGTCCCGACCCGCCATATGGTGGAATTCGGAATGTGACGCCGCCAACGCCGCACGCAAACAGGCCTGGGCCTCCTTCAGGCGCCTAGGTAACTTGGATAACCTCATTCAAGCAAAAAAACTACATGCCATAGCCAAAAAAACCTTTAAAAAAGCTAAAAAAAACTCGTGGACAGAATTTACCCAAACTATTGATTTTCGCGTTCCAGCTAACAAAGTCTGGGCTAAAGTTAAGAGCCTCCGAAACAGGAACCTTTTCGATCCCAATTCTGTCCCTTCTAACATCACGGCCCAAGAAAAAATGCTGTCCCTCATCCCTTCTATCTGTCAACCTTCTTGTTTCTATCCCAACTTCCCAACTGAGGATAGCCCTTTTTTAGAAAACCCAATTCTCGATTCCCCCTTCTCGCTTAAAGAACTCGATTCAGCAATTTCAATGTGTAACACCAAATCCGCTCCAGGTTTAGACAAAATTGATTTCCATATCATCTCCAAATTACCCCACTCTATTCTCGTAATTCTTCTTGACACCTTCAACAACCTCCTGCGATATCATCTGTTCCCGGAATCATGGCACGACTTCCTCGTTTTCTTCATCCCCAAATCTACACCCGGCAAATTTCGTCCCATCGCCCTAGCCTCTTGCTTTCTTAAGCTTATGGAAAGACTCCTCCATTCTCGTCTTATACAATGGCTAGAGAGCAACCTCTTGCTATCCTCATCGCAATTTGGATTTCGTAAATCTAAATCCTGTCTCGACAATCTCTCCATTCTCACAACCGAGATCTACAAAAGTTTCTCGACCCGCAGCTTTACGGCATGCATTTTTTTGGACGTGTCTAATGCCTTTGACAATGTCGACCCGGGTATTCTAACCGACTATCTCAAACACATCGGCCTCCCACGGTCCTACTGTAGATTCATCTACAATCTCACTTCTTCTCGTTCTCTCCACTTTAAGGTAGCTGGCGTTACGCACGGTCCTTTCCAAACCCTTAAAGGTGTTCCTCAAGGCTGCATTCTAAGCCCTTTGCTATATATTCTATATACAAACCAATTAGAACAACACCTTCACCCGCAAAGCTCCTGCCTTCAATTTGCCGATGACATAGCCATCTTTTCTACATCTCGTCAGCTCGTCAACTCCACCTCTTCTCTACAAACCTCTCTGGACCAAGTCGCAAAATACTTAAACTCGAGAGGCCTCTCAATCGAACCATCCAAATCTAAATTAGTAGTTTTCACCCTCAACAAACTTGACCCTCTTCAACCCTCGGTTATTATAGATTCTTCTCCGGTATCAGGCTGCCTTCAAGCCAAATTCCTCGGACTTATCCTTGACAACCACTTATCATGGAACCCACACTTTAACCAACTTATCTCAAAATGCAACAACCTATTAAACATTATTAAATGCCTTCGCTCCACCTGGTGGGGTGCTGATCCTTCTTCCCTCATCCACATCTACAGAGCTCTCTTACGTAGCATAATTGAATACGGTTCGTTGGTTATACCTTTTAAACATCATCCTTCACTTAACAAAATAGAAATAATCCAGCGGAAAGCCTTGAGACTCGCCCTCGGCCTTCGCACCTCTACCCCAAACAACGTGGTTCTCGCGGAAACGCGCGAACCTCTTCTTCTCTCTCGTATTCAATTCCTCAGTGACAAATTTATTCTCAAAACCTTTTCGTCCTCTGATCACCCTCTTCTTACCTCTTTACCTACACTCTCACTTTCACTCAGATTCTCTAACACTCACCAGACACTTTTCCAGATGCCCTTGCTCAAAGCCTACAACAATCATGTACACCACAAAGGCCTCATAGAATCCCATCATTTCCCTCCATACTACGACATCTCTCCCTCCACTGATTTATCTGACCTTTCGATTGACATTAAAACAGGTTTCCTGATACAAGCATCGGTTGACCCCAAATCTGAATTCTTAGCACATTTCAGCGACGCGAATGAGACCCCATTCTTCTACACAGACGGCTCTACATCTGACCCAGGCACCTACGTTGGTCTGGCAGTCTACTGTCCTTCCCTCTCTATATCCCTTAAATACCGGATATCGTCTTTTGCCTCAATCTTCTCAACCGAAGCTCTCGCCATTCTCCACACTATCAAATTAATTATGACCAACAACATTCCTAGTGCATTTATATTCACGGACTCTCTCAGTTGTCTTCAATCTCTCCGCTCCTTCTCGACTTCGCGAACTTGTTGCCCATTCACCATCGCCATCCTCAAAGCCCTTCTCGAAGCAATCAATCAGAGTATACGCATCAACCTGGTTTGGATCCCAGGCCATCACGGAATTCCGGGCAACGAAGTCGCGGATTCCCTTGCAAAATCAGCCATTTCGGTCGGCGAAACCTTTTTCACCTCTCTTCCGCCCTCAGATCTTTTCCCCATTGCACGGAAAAAGTGCCTTGACTCTACTGACCGTCGTTTACGATTCGAGGGTACCTACAAGGGCACCCCCTACTTCCAAAATTACTACACAGCCTCTTCTAAAACGTGGTTTACTAAATTCAAACGTTTTAATCGAAAATCTATCGTAACACTCTCCAGAATGAGATCGAATCATTACAGCCTTCAAGCCAGCCTCTTTAGAAAACGCCTCTCTCAGTCTTCGGTCTGCTCATGCGGTTACGAATCACAGGACTTAAACCACGTTTTCTGGACCTGCCCTGAGCATCACCTACATCGTTCTATCCTCATTCATTCTCTAGCCAAAGCAAACATTTTTCCTCCATTCAATATTGACTCTCTAGTAGCAACCCCCAGCTCACGAATTATCACTGCCATCATGAAATTCATTAACTCCACAAAATTGTCCATATGATTCCACATCTTCCGCAGTTAACATATACCAGTTCACGTCCCGGCGCATGTCGCCACCTCACAGTTAAAAAGGATGGCACGACGCGCGCGCTTTCCGCTCAGCCGCCGCTACCACGGCGGGGGGCGCGCGCGTCGGGCTTGCAGGCCCGTTTCTATGTCACTTTTCAGATTTATTCACCCATACTTCGCCACCATCTACCCGTCAATGACATGGCCGTATGGTCAAATCGCTCTAGAGCGTAGACCGGAGCCAGCCCAAAGGAAATAAAGAAAGAAAGAAAGTTTAGACGTTTGCGAATGTTCCGACAACACTGCGTTCGTACGGTTCGTACTCCTTACCTCTAGTCTCCATGGTATCACCGATCAGTTAAATAACATTGTGAGTATTATATTCGGTAAACAATGCAAGTGTATGTCAGATTGTTGAATAGTCACATGTAATCTCATACTCGTACGTTTCTCAATTGATTTGCACTATTGTGCAACAAACCTAAACAACCAAAACGATACTAAATATTGCTCGACAATAAAACTTTGCGGTACGTTTTATCTAAATGTGAAGGGCACAGTGGACATTTATTTCTTGTCTAGCTCGGCGGTATGAACAGTGTAAAATTGGAGGTACAATGGTCTCCCATACATCTGAATAAGTTTATAACATGGGGAACAGAAATATGTCTGTACGAAGTTGGTCAGATGAAAGATAGCGTTCGACCATCCTGTGAGTTGTATCTCCTATTATTGTAATACCGATAATACAGGTTAATTTTTACTTCTACATTTGTAAAAATGAAATTTCTTATATGCAGGTCAAAAGATCTCAGAGTCCACATTTGCTCATCTACTAGCAACAAACAGCAGTCATCACTATGTTAAATGCATTGATATATATTGTCGCCCTGAACCAGACATACTGCTCGCGGTTGGTCAGGCTAATGGAAAAGTATTACTAACTACATTTGGACCTACATCTTTCGACTCCCAAGGACTAACTGGCAAAGAGCTTGGTATGAAGTCCTTTACATTTCTATTAAACATGCACATGCTATATAGATATATACTATATTTTTTCATCTGGTGTACTTGATATCGGGCATGTTAAGTCAATTAACAGCCTTGAGAATTTGGATGGTAAAAATGTACAAACATGCCATGACAGCGATTACCGATACATATAAAAATGTTTGGTAACTGACTGAGTGATTGACATTGAGAGAATGCACAGCCTTAACCGCTAAGGATAGAATCATGAAATTGAAGATATGTTTCTTAGAAGGTATAGAGGTATCTTAGGAAAACATCTTTCTAAAATCATCTCCTAAGGAGGCAAAATGGGATATAAAACTTTGTATGGAAAATTGTATTCCTTGTGTGTATGAATGTGGACAAGGCTGTGGGTGAAAGCTAGTAATACCACATCATGTTTTGCAAAGTCTGTTGAATTATTATTCAATCACACCATAGCACCAAAGCACGCACGGCAATGCAATGCGGTAGCCTGGAATCCGGTCGATCCGAATTTAATTGTGTCCGGTCTTGACAAATATCGCACCGATCATTCGGTACTCCTCTGGGATATTCAAAAAACTGCTACTGCATCTGATAGAGTTCATCATCACCTCAATGTTCAAACTGATACGATAAAACCAGTCGTAGAAGCGGGCATTTCAGAAACTACCCACTCCCTTGCTTGGTTCAACAATGAATCGCGATGTCTGGTAGCTGGGATAAATGGCAAACAATTAAAGATCATTGATTTTAGAGGTATGGTCTTCATTGTCTTATATTAATTAGTAAAATATTGTTTCCCTCCGAGCTGTGACGTATTTGTTCACTTATAAGTATTAAATATCAGACCCAAAAAAATATGAACTTGCAGGTTCTGCTAATATAAATTTACCTTGATGGAAAGTACGCTTGACCATTTAAAAGAGACGTCATTGTGGAAGAGAAAAGAGCATTAATAACCCACCGAAATTCTTAGTATGCACAGAAATCTCTTACAGTTGGAAAATTAAAATATTTTCTTACCTCCGCACCCAAGGGTCCAGCAAAACGACTATTATTTAAATAAATTTAAAAGTGTTTCCTTTCCTTCCCTGACTCACAGATTCCGTGAAGGTTGTAAATGCAACACCAACGAAAGCTGTCTACAGCGTATCTGTAAATCCTCATAACGATTTCCATATTGTGTCACATGTGGAGAACCAAATAACAATTTGGGATACACGTTATTTCGAGAAGCCTGTACTAACCTTACCACAAGCAAGGCAGATAAGTAAAGTCCTGTGGTGTCCAACTCGTCACAACCTTTTGGGGACGCTGCAGAAGGACTCGGGTACTTGAAATCGATTACAAAAGCTCCACTTAATGTCTGAGAAATAGGCGGCAACTTCAATGCTTTTCATTTGTTCTTTATTACGTGTCATCAAGACACTGCTGTGACAAACTGTGATTGATTTTTTTGATAGTGCGGGTTAGTACCCTACACCGTTATCCGTAAAGAAAAAATTAATGACTTAACGATTTACCAGGTGCACTGCATCTTCACGACATTCAGCATTGCGGTGTCGGTGGGAGTGAGGAAACCGAACCCGGTGCACTGGAAAGAACCGTGGCACCACCTTGGTCCAGTCCTACTAGTTTTTCATGGCATCCTACCCACGTGAACAGACTTTTAGCCGTATCCCAGCAAGGTTGGTATCACGATAAATGTTCTGCGATGCGTATCATAGAATCTTTTTCAGTCAATTTTGCTTATAATTCTACTGTAACGTAATCATCATTTTTTACATAGCCAGCGAACCTCTATTTTCAAGCAAGACCACGTAGTAACAGGTGAATGAGCACTTGTAAAAATAAAATATTGCAGGTCTCACCGACTACACGGTGTACGAGAGAATCACCGTTAATTGGTCGGCGCGTTCGCACCTGGCGTGGAATCATGCTTCAAAATCGTTCAAATACGTTTGTAGCAGCGACAATATATACAAAGCATTCGATGATATATCGGTGCTCACGAAAACTAGAGCTATGTGTGAATACGGCTTACTCGTGAGTTCTGTAATCTCACTTTACCCAACTCTTGTGCTACTTTAAAATATAATAAATACTCGAAAAAATGTTGTTTCTTTTATAGCCGGAATTGGCACAAAACGGCGAATTAGCGGAAAATGAAACACTGAAAAATTTGTGGCAGTGGTTGTATCTCAGTCGCTCGTTGGTAGAAGACGGCTCTATACCCAGTGCGGAAAATAAACATCCAGGTGTCAGGTACTCACTCAAGACACACCTCTGCCCTAATGCCAAATGCATAAATCTCGTATACGTCATGAATATTCGGGATTTAGCCGCATCTCTTGTTTTTTATTCGTTTTTTAGGAACGTTTTGAAACTCGATGGCCAGCAAATTGGTGGAAATGGTTTTATCAAATCGGATCTTATTCAACGTCCCTGGACGGATATTGGTTCGAATCATACCGCAAAAATGTACAGGTACAGCTTACCTATAACGCTACAATAAGATTTTTTGTCGGAGATTTTTTCTCCGACAGATGAAAGTCGAGCATTGTATAACAACAAAGAATATACATTCATCTGATTATTTTCTTAGCAGTCTACTCTAAAGCAAGGGCTTTTTTACTATAGATCATCCGATCGCGACAAAGCACTCCAGTTATGCGGATGGAGATTTGACAAAGAGTCGAACGCGATGTACAATAATCTATTTCTCGAACGTTTGGAGAGGGAAGGAGCTTACGCTCGCGCCACAGCGATATCTGTATTCAATCTGTGTCTTCGGCAAGCTATTGAGATACTCAACAGAGGAGCCAGCAAAATGTCACTGTCGACGAATTTGAATATCGTTGCTATGGCACTCTCAGGATTTTCAGAAGATCGCAACAGTATGTGGCGGGAGTTATGTTTGAAATCGCGATCGCAACTTTCTGATCCGTATCTCAGATCCACATTTGCCTTTTTAACTGCTGACAACGACTCCTACGAGAACGTACTTGTAAGTTCAGAAAGTATAGAATGTGGTGCGAATATGCTCACTTAAAAAGGATCGCAGGTACTTGGGTAAACAGATATACGGTTAGCCGACGAATCATTTCCATAATTTCGTTAGCTTGAACTTATTGACAATATACGCACTTCAGTTGAATTGTTTAAACAACATGGCCATTTTCAAATATGTTGATTTTCGGTATTTATGCCAAGTATTTTTGCAGAACGAAAATGGCATGGCGGTTGAAGACCGAGTCGCTTTCGCTCTTATGTTTCTATCGGATAACAGGTTATGCGAATATCTGAAAAAACTGACACAAAAGCTGACCGAAGAAGGAAATTTGGCAGGATTTTTACTAACAGGTAAATATACCTTTTTCACATGATAATGAAGAAAATATACTGAAAAACCTCTTGAAATAATTCAATTTTTCTAGGCGCGAGTCTAGATGGCATTCAACTGTTGAATCGATACTTGGAAATCACCGGAGATGTACAGAGTTGTAGCTTAATTGCCATTCGAGCCTTATCCTCGCAATTACTCCAGGAGAACCAAGTACAAGTATGGATTGCGAGGTAAGTCATGTTTAAGGCAACTGTTTTCATATACTTCTTTTAGTGCCAATGCCTTCTGACGACTTGCACGCAACTTCACGGATATAGAATCAGGAGGCAAGCTCGATATTCGTATGGTATTTGAATTTTACGAATTATCGGATAGTTGTACATTTTTTTCACTTCATCAATTGACACCTTTATTGACACACTTGTATTTGGCAACGTTTTTTTAACACACTGGGTCAATAGGACACGAATCCACCACTCCATCCACCTGCCATTAGCTACCCTTCGGTCGGTTTTTTTTAAGCAGGCATACACTTTAAACATTTCTAAGCGTGTCTGTCCAATTGAAGTACGAAAAGAATAAAATTTAATGGTTTAAAAAAATTATTGAAAACTTTAAATTTTGGGAAAGTGAGCATTTTACTTCAAATTTGTCCCGAGTCAAAATGACCCAGTGTGCCAACGGGTTAATTGTATTTCCCCTTCAACGATTGTTGTTTCAGTTACAGGGGATTACTTGACGCCTGGAAAATGTGGAATGAACGAGCTCATTTTGATATAGCTATGAGATCGTCGACTAACGTAAAACCACCTCAACAAGTGTATATATCCTGCAACTTTTGTGGTAAAAGTATTTCGGCCGTTATGCAAGGTCTGAGCAGAGCTCGCGGTCCGTTTGGCAGGCTGGGCAGTACATCGAACAAATTGAAAGTACGTATCGATCTAATCGTATGTGCTAACTTCCTCGTTGCCAAGACACTCCGGCTCTCACAATGAATCAGTAAAAGGGTACAATGTATGTCATTTTTGTTTTTTGTCGTTTGTTTTGCTTTCCATTTTAGATGTCGTCGTGCCCGAACTGTCGAAAACCGTTGCCGCGTTGTGCCATTTGTCTAATGCACATGGGAACAGTGAGCGGTTTGCAAATGACAACAAGTAGTTCGAACAGAGGCGAAGATGACGGTAAACTCACGGAATTCAGCCATTGGTTCACGTGGTGTCAAACGTGTAGACATGGAGGTCACACTAATCACATAACGCATTGGTTTCGGTAATACGAAGAAAACGACATTTGTTCATTGTTTTCTAATGTTTATCTACGCATTGCCCCTGTGAGCAAGTGGCTAGAAGACTAAGGCGATCTGTCATACCGTCCGGGCTACCACTACTGCGTCGATAGGCGGGCGTCCATAAATTACATAACGCAATTGGGGCGGAGGGGGGGGGGTTCGGCCTGGCGTTACGGTCAACGTACATGGGGGGGGCGGTCGAGGTTTGCGTTACGTCACGATTTTAGAACTCAGAAATAGCAAAATTTCTGCATGTTTGCGTTACGTAATTTATTTGCAGCGAGGAACTAAATAAATTTCACTATTCAATACAATGGTCTGTGGTAAATCCATTTTGCTAGGTGATAAATTTACAGCAACAATTGAGTAAACGAGTACGCACGACTAATTTACAGAAAAACAGTACTACCTCAATGCATGTGTATCGAATCAACAATAGGAATATAGCTTGGTATTTCGGTATCAAATAGCAAATCATACAATATTTTCATTGCAAAGATAACTGAAAATCCTTCAAGTTTTCGGAACTGATGATTCAGGAATACACACGATGCTAGATTATTCAAGGTTTCTCTTGTTTTTGCAGGCAACATTTAGAGTGTCCGGTAACTTCATGTACCTGCCGATGTTTTTCGTTGGATGCGTCGTGCACATTGAGTCTCAAGATAACTTAACATCGCAGAAGAGTGCGTCGAAGACTGTTTCGCAAGAGGTGAACATTTGTATGTTATTTCAACAGGTTTCGAACGGAAATGTTTTATATTGTATAAGGAGTTACAAAAATGTGTATTCAACTGTTAGAATACAATACCATACAAAGTGCTTGGACAGTTATTAAATGTTTACCTCATCGGCACCTGCTTATTTGTTTACATTCCACATTGTACAATACTTTATCATTTTGACTTCAAAGGACCAACCTAAATAGTCAGGTTTCTTACAGTGTTGTATGGTTGAAGTGCATAATTCAAATTTAAGTTTTACAGGAATCTCACAGAGCTCTCCTATGCTCGTCCAATTTCCATTTTTTGCCGTGTATTGCATGTTGAATAATAATCAGGTCATTGTAAGCCTTCTCATCTGAAAATTAATATTTTCGATATATTTGCGGACCTTATTTTTTTGTAGATGCTGTTATGGATACGTCTTTGGATGAGAGCACATGGTCATTATTATCTATACATATAACAAGACGGTAAACTTTGGTTGTCAGTACATTGAAATTATTCACAACAAAATAAATAGAGGATCAAGCACAGGCGATAAAATGCATTAAGATCATTTTTCGAATCTTTGTCTCTGTGCTCGTATCACGTGAAAACTACTGACGAAATCAGAATAGTTTTCCGGAACATATAGAGCTTAACTTAAAGGAACATTTAGTGTCTATTTCACCACAATTCACTCACTCAACCAAATCATGCAAATTCAAAGTTTTAAACAGTATTTCAAAAATAGCATCGGTATGTATTTTAATAGTCTGTGCGTAAAAAGTCCCAGGCACAGCTAGGTTCTAATAACGCTGCAACAATGATAACAAGGATATAGTCAATACGAACCAAAGTCTTGAGAACCCTCGGCATCAAAATGGGTATACTGAACAGCTTCAACAGTTCCTTTGGACTTCACTATGCCCCAAACTTCAAGGATCCCTTCAGGATTGACCTTCAAAGGACTCGGAACCGTGACGTTAATCTTGACATCGTCGAAAGTCGTGAGCTCTACGCAATCACCATTGGAACTCACCTGTGATGAAGAGAAAACAAAAAAGTACAAAATTGTCTTAAACTTTAGTATATAACGTTTTATGCCGGGGAGCATTTGTGACTGCCCATACATTGGTTAAGTTTCCAGCAATGACAACATTTTTTCCGATATACTGCGACATCATTTTGCCCAATATGCGAGACCTGCGAGCTGACATGATTAAGGGAATTGCTGCTAAAGGAAACTAATTTCTCAAGCAACAATGCTGTTCTGAACGATTAACTGATCTAGCAGGCGAAGAAATTGATTGATGTTTGACAGTGTGCGGTGTTTAGTATTTTGGCGGTTACGGGCAAGGAGACTAGAGAGAAGGCGTCGACACTCCCTACTTAAACAGTTCTTGCAATCGGTCGCAGCGGTATAGTGCTCAGTTCCACCGCAGGCGTCGCTAGTGTTTTTGGAAACCAATAATATATAGTAATACAAAACTGCATCAGGTGAAACTGATCGTGTTATGGCGGCAAAGTTGTTTGCGCCTGTCAAATACAAATATATCCGTCGTGTACGCCAGCACAGCAGCTATATAAAACCTTCGGGAGCGAATTCTGTTTCAGCGAATTTAGTTATTTATTTGCGACGACAACGGCAAAGAAGGAGCAGGGAGTAGTCTAAAATTTACTGTTAAATTACGTGTGTTGTACTTATTATATCATTATTATATCTGATGTGCTTATAACATAATAAGCCCATGTGAATAAAACAACACGAGTTGTTTCATTAATGTGTGCTTTATTAATATTATTTATATTTTATTTATTATATATTATAATGATAGGAATCCCTACTTGGTGTATTATCTTTCGGGTGTGCGAGAGAGAACGCACCGTGACTGTTCCAAGGGAGTACGAGAGAGAATCACGATCACCCCAGTTTTGTGATTGGTCGTTGAGGCGGAGCTCGGTCCTTATGCAGTTTTGTATTACTATATATTATTGGTTCCCAAGAACACTAGCGATGCCTGCGGCGGAACTGAGTACTACACCTCTGCGACCGCTTGAAAGTACTTCGTACATACAAGCTAGGAAGGGACACAGTCTTACATACAGGTCTGGAAACTGTGCCTGGGACCCCATTGGTTGTTGCCGTGTGTGTGAGCTGCGAGCGCCGTGGCCGTGCGTGTGTGTGAGCGTCCGTGCGTCGTTTGTTGGCTGGCTCGCTGATTGGCTCGTACGGTTAAGTGTGATGTCTGACTCCATTGTTTTTGACGTTGCGTGTTTCGTATCACGTCGGGGTCACCAATGTAGAGATTCGGTCTGCGTTGCTCTCTACTCCTGTAGTTGTTTGTCCGCGGCTTGTCCAGGTCTGTAAACGTCGGTAAGGTAGGACGAGGCAGGAGAAGATTGTGCGTTTCGTCTCGGGTACAGTGACAGACTCATCAGAAGGGCTGTGTCACTGCACCCTGCCCTAGACGCGCTGGGTGTTAGGATCTAGGGGAAAGACCTAGGATCTAGGGGAGAGTATGTATAGGAACGCATGCCCCTGCGACCGCTTGTGAGAAACGCTGGAACGATGTGTAGCCGCGTAGCGGTGAGATGGTGGAACTAGCAGGACCACCACACGTATACAACTGATCATGCGCAAAAAGCACAACGAACTAACAGCTGATACTTGTTGTTTTCGTAACCTCATAAAACAAATGCGTAAAATTTAACAAACTTCTAAAGTGAAGCCTGTTTCTCCGTTTAAATAATCTCAGATATGATTAAATACGAGATCAGCAGAAAG
Source organism: Ophion costatus (assembly GCA_951751655.1). Taxonomy (NCBI): domain Eukaryota; kingdom Metazoa; phylum Arthropoda; class Insecta; order Hymenoptera; family Ichneumonidae; genus Ophion; species Ophion costatus. The sequence goes on along the minus strand of OX632357.1, from coordinate 7,699,441 downwards.
CTATCTCCGTAAATCAAAAGATGAAAAATAAATAAAATCAGTGAAACGATTTATATATTATTTGAATACCACGTTATTAGAAAGAGCGAATAGTCCAAGTGATACAGTAATAGTCGTGAGGCCGCATGGTTCGTGGCTCGATTCTCGGAAGAATTTTTTTCCCTCAGAAGCTGTATTTTTTATTATGCTATCTCTCATTAATTAAGTTCATCAACGATATTTGTTATTGAGATCTGGTTAGAAGAATATATTTCTGAGAGTCCTTCATAGATCTGTGAAATATTCGAGAATGTTGTAATAAAAAATATTGAATATATATTTATACTTATATTCATATCGACATTTATGTTAATAATAGTTTTATTATATTTTATCTCCATTGTTAGGCATTATTCTTGCAGGTTGCCATTTTTTATTAACATTGCAGCCATATTTTTTCTATTAATATTATTCAGTAGAGAATTGCAAGAATTGCAAACTAGTCAACTGTTGGCAGGTGGATTATTTTTTCCAGAGAATTCTAATTTGAGCCACATTTAATCTTTATTTAATTTTTGCTATACTCTTTACAGCTATTATCAGAAAAAAGGTCATAGAGTATGCGTGAAACATGGAAAGCAGACTATTTTAATATAACTTATAACAATATTTATTACAACTTATTAAACGATGGCCAACATTTATACAAATCGAGTGAAATGAACAAACCAGGAAATTGTTTTATTGTTAATATCAGAATACCAAACGAAAACCGCCAATTTCTATAATGCGATAAAACGAATATAACGTGATATTAAAAAATCTTACACTATAAATATTTATTACGTTATTTTACCAAAATACGAAAAATCGTGCAACGACAACCTTCAATTCATTTATACTAGTCAGATTTTGGCTGTATCGGTAACCGCTGAAGAATCTTTCGAGTCGAAGTTGAAGTGATTCGTCTTCATTCGTTTCAGGCATTAACGAATGATAACCTAGACAAGTTGATTTTGAAATTTGTAGAGTACAGATTTGTACTACATTTGAAAAATTTGTAGCTCTGAAAAGGGCTGTAGCTTCAATATATATGGACCCATTGCAGTTTGAATAGGGCCGGATTGAAACTCCTCCGTGGGACCGTCAATCGACATTTTTGTTGGTGGGCTTTTTGCTTCCATCCTGAAGTGAAAAAAAAAAACATGAACATTCAAAATATATGTTGATGTGTTTAATCATCATGCAGACACGTCAAAAAATTAAAATACTATGGAAAAATACTAAAAATACTCTCCTCAATCCGTGGTCCGGAATTAAAAAATGATGAGATCAATGATAAAAATGCGTGAAAATTCCGATAAAAGACACACGCTAAAACAAAAACAAATTAATAACACGGAATTTAAAAGAATTTCGTTTCTGGAGCGATACAACCTTGCATTGAGATGAAATCCTCTGCTTTTTGTTATTCGATGCGAGAAAAAAGTATAAATCTTCTTCACATTCAACAACAAAAAACGATACCTGAACTGAATAAAAACAAAAATATCAATTTCGATACGAACCTGCGCCGGGTTTTCCAACGCTGACAATCGTTAAGCGCTCAAAGCTTCGCATTCTTTCGGAGCCTCTTCGTTTTTGTTTGCGCCTTGTTGTTATTCGCGTTGAACGACTCTGCCAAAAAGTGACCATGCATGACGATATAGAAATGTCAACGATTTTGCGAGTTGTCTCCTGCCGATGCTCCACACATCCAACCATCGGAAAATCTTTTCCTTCGGCCAACCTCTCCACCACGATGTAAAGAATATCGATCTTAATGCCGAACTTGCCTACAACATCAAGAACCGTTGTTACCATTACCTCTGTCAGGCGTTATAAATAGTCACTGGGTCGCAACAAACCCCCGTACTGTTCCATGAGGTTGATCATGGTGTTCCTTGACTCATCTGGTTCGCAGCTGTTAGATTGCAATGTCTGAACGCAATCTTGACATTTAACCTGTTTCAACATTTTGCGGACTACAAAACCAGCGAGATAGGCCTGCACCTCTGAACTCGTACGAGTTACGTCATACGTATGATCTTGTACGCTATCTTTTCACGTACTCATGGAAAAGGATAATTTGTAATTATGATCGTGCTCGTACGATTCGATAGGCGCATCCTTGACATTGCCTTCCTCGAGCAAACGATCTAGTTTTTGCAGCCACTCAGTACGAGGTTTTCTTGCCTCAGTCAACGAATGTTTCGATTGCATCAAAACTTCCAGCAATTCCGTTCCGTTGACGTGGGAATTTCTCGGTGACTTTATCAATGGATAACTGCTGAGTAGGCGAGCCAATCGTAAAAGCGTTTCAGGATCCGCATGATCGTTCCCTACAAGTTTTCCACGCACAATCCCGAAGAATCTCTGAAAAGTAATTGTAATAATTAATTTCGTTGACGCTGCCTATACATCACATCATACTTTAAATAATAAAAAGTCAGTTTAGTAATAGTACAACGTCCAGTGAATCGTCAATTGATATGAATTAGGTAGAATGTGAGAACGATGTACCTCCAAAGCATCTTGATTCAAATGAGCAGTCATGAGAAACTTGAAGTTATCTTCTTTTTGAAGAGCTTCGAAAATTTCCAATGTACCACCCAAAGTCACTTTCAAGCCGTTGACAGTACTTGCAGATATGGGCATCTCTTTACTCTTCGTAATGGACTCCCATTCCCTTAAGTACGCAACGAACTCAATTATTGCCTAGGTACAATAGGAAGTTTAAGGATAAGTTAATAAACATGCAATCGGTGGGAAGTGGCAGTAGATGACAAAAAACAAAAGAATACGAATCGCTCAAGCTATTATCCAGAAAAACTCCAGCTTTCTCATCGACTGCAAACAAAAATTACAAGGAAACATAAAACAAACTGTAAAGATTAACAAAGGAGTAAAGAGTATCGGGCCGCACAGTTATAAGTAGAAGGTACAAAAATCGTGTAGGCCATGCAGAGAGAACAGGATAAACGAAAAAGCAGAATCGATTAATTCTAACAATCACAAAACTCACCAATTTTTATTGTCGAGAGATTGTCCTCGTCAGAAAGTAACTTTAATTGAAACCCAAAAATTCCGCCTCGCGAAGATCGAGTTTTTGAATTTCAATTTTTATAAAACGTATGATATCGTTGTGCGGCAGACGATTACGGTTGGAAAGTCCCACAACGATAATCATGTTTTTGACTTTGGACGATTTAGCGACGGAATGAAATAGGAGTTCTGGCTGTTGCTTTTCATTGTCTCAATTAATGACCATAAAGGAAACCGGAGGTTCCTTTAGGTTTTATATTCACAAAAAAAGAAAAGAGAGGAATCCGTGCTTTTTCTTTCTGTCGCTCAAGCCGCCTGATAACGGAACATTAATTGAACGAGAGACAACGGTGGATCCACAGTGACGTCGTAGAGATCCTAACGTTGATGGGCTGACAGTCCGGCATCCACATGTTTCGAGCTAAATGCTAAAAACGGTTCTCTATTTAAACACCTGGAGGGTCATGTGAAAAGCTAAATTATTCATGTTATAAATACTACGTTCATGTATTTTTCTTTCTGGAAGAGTTAGAATTACGGATGCCTCCCAAAACAATATTGGGTGAACAAATCAGTCGGAATAACACGAATTCAACTGATATTCTACGGGACGACATATATTCTACGCGGTGTCAGTTTTTTCGAAAAAAATGTCCACTCTTCCGTTTATAGGAATGACAAACATTTCGGTTTATAAATGTTTAGTACTGTATGAACGGAAACACGGGAAACGATATTTATACACAACATTAATGTGTTTTTTGAAGCAAACCTTTCGATTTGGTCAGTCTTCTGAATCGCGGAGGGCCTCTATCGGAGTGCGTGACATCATGGTGCCGATAAGCTTATCCGTTCTTCCGCATAACTTTTGAGTTGCCTCTGAATCTGATAACTTTGGGAACTCAGGCTTCTTCCGATATATCTCCATCGCGACTTGAACTGGCAGTGAAAGAAGCTACAATTATAGAACAAAAACTTTGATTTTTACGTAGTAATACAGATGAATTCAAAGAAGAAATGATACAGCACAATTCAGAGGTGACAAGACAACACAGTACGTACCTGAAATGCCAAGGGCACGTTCATTTTCTGTTATCCGATCGGATTCAAATGAGTCGGCGTAAGTTTATAAGCAACCTTCAGGTTTGGCTTCACGAATTGTTCGTATTTCAGCAACGCTTTCCAGTGCTTCTTTTGTACAATCCCATCCGGTGTCTGAAATCATGCGCAGGATCATGCATTTTATTTTACACATGTTTGCTTCTATAATCTCAGTCTGTCACTTCACCAACTGCATCCATGCTCTTCCAAGTCATATTGACGTGCATTTTATTACCTGAAACGATCCACGCGCAACAACACCATTACGGAAGCATTTAATCAGATGTGGGAAATCGGAGATCATCCAGAGACGTTTATTGCGATGACATGGATGTTCGCAACTGAGCTTTCCATCGTGTATCCCGAAGATATTCCATAATCCTCTGTTCCATTGAGCTCCGTCCGTGGTCACAACGTCGACGGGATATCCGGCATTTCCTAACAGCACAATGCACAATGCAACGCTTTCCAGTGCTTCTTTTGTACAATCCCATCCGGTGTCTGAAATCATGCGCAGGATCATGCATTTTATTTTACACATGTTTGCTTCTATAATCTCAGTCCGTCACTTCACCAACTGCATCCATGCTCTTCCAAGTCATATTGACGTGCATTTTATTACCTGAAACGATCCACGCGCAACAACACCATTACGGAAGCATTTAATCAGATGTGGGAAATCGGAGATCATCCAGAGACGTTTATTGCGATGACATGGATGTTCGCAACTGAGCTTTCCATCGTGTATCCCGAAGATATTCCATAATCCTCTGTTCCATTGAGCTCCGTCCGTGGTCACAACGTCGACGGGATATCCGGCATTTCCTAACAGCACAATGCACTCCAAAATTAGTTTGTGCAATATGGTACTCGTCGCAGACTCCTTGGTTAGGAAGCAACCAAGATACTGCATCCAAGATCCTCGAAATCGCTGGAACATAAAGACCAGAGCATGATCAGCACGCGTGTCCTTTTTCGCCACGGGAGTGTGTTCCCCAAGATCGACAAATCCTCCAAACTGCAAAGTTTGCTTGATGAATGAAATAGCTTCACTCAATTTCATTTCATCAGCCAGAAGTGTGCCTGAAACATTTAAATTGAAAAAAGTGGTTTGACTGTTATCTCGAATGCTTGGAATTTAAAAAAGGCTGTGGCTAGCCGTCCGGTCACCGGACGAATAGACACACGCTATTCGTCCGGATAGTGGCTAAGTTCACGCCGTATTTTTAGGAGGGGTTGTTATGATTGCGATTCGTGCCACCTCGTGTCCGGACGCATAATTATCCGTCCAGATAAATTCCAAAATTTAGTAGAATCGAATTCGGACGAATAATGTTCGTTTATTCATCCGGATAGATACCGGAATGCTGTAGAATCTAACCCGGACGAATAATGTACGTTTATTCATCCGGATAGATACCGGAATGCTGTAGAATCTAATCCGGACGAATAATGTACGTTTATTCATCCGGATAGATGCCAGAATGCTGCAGAATCGAATCCGGACGAATAATGGACGTTAATTCGTCCGGATAAATGCCAGAATGCTGCAGAATCGAATCCGGACGAATAATGGACGTTAATTCGTCCGGATAAATGCCAGAATTCTGTAGAATCGAATCCGGACGAATAATGTACGTTTACTCGTCCGGATAGATGCCAAAATTCTGTAGAATCGAATCCGGACGAATAATGTACGTTAATTCGTCCGGATAAATGCCAGAATGCTGCAGAACCGAATCCGGACGAATAATGGACGTTAATTCGTCCGGATAAATGCCAGAATGCTGCAGAATCGAATCCGGACGAATAATGTACGTTAATTCGTCCGGATAAATGCCAGAATGCTGCAGAATCGAATCCGGACGAATAATGTACGTTAATTCGTCCGGATAAATGCCAGAATGCTGCAGAACCGAATCCGGACGAATAATGGACGTTAATTCGTCCGGATAAATGCCAGAATTCTGTAGAATCGAATCCGGACGAATAATGGACGTTAATTCGTCCAGATGGATGCCAGAATGCTGCAGAATCGAATCCGGACGAATAATGTACGTTAATTCGTCCGGATAGATGCCAAAATTCTGTAGAATCGCATCCGGACGAATAATGTACGTTAATTCGTCCGGATGAATCCCAGAATTCTATAGAATTGAATCCGGACGAATGATGTACGTTTATTCGTCCAGATAATCAATGGAAGCGTATACATGCACTTAGAAGTACTTTTTAAAATTCTGTTTTGGGGCAGTGGGGGACTCCGCCCCCCAGCCCCCGGGGGGGGCTCCGCCCCCTCCGCCCCCGCCGGGGGGCTGCGCCCCCCGGACCCCCCCCCCGCAACTCCCAAGCAACCCTTTTAAAGGCAACGCGATACGGGGTGTCATTCACCGAACAAGCAAAAAAGCATTATAGATTACCAATCACTCTGGAACGCCGCAGTGACAACAGTAAGGTTTGCATTGAAAACAAAGTGTCAGAATTATAAAGACGCTTTATATTTACAATCACAACATTATCACTGTAGTATTGCAGTAATGTTACTGTATACAGGCTTCAAATAAACTTTCGAAATTTCAACTTGTTTCAACATTTCGACTTTGCCGTTTTAAATATTTCTGAGAAACTTTATATAAACTTTTCAACCTATATATCTATATATTAACTTTTCAACTAACTTTTAACTAGTAGATAGGAACAGTGAATATAATTTTCGTAAGATATAGATAACGATGGAAGACGTACATAACTTGCCAACCTTTTTGGAAATTTCCTTTACGAAGAACTATCACAGAAGAGTATTAACAATGGGAACATTTCCAAAATTTGGCTCTCGGTACTCTCTTCAAAGCGACGCATGGCAAATGGTACCAAGTAAAGCAATAATCGCATCTTATGACTAACTGGTTTCCGTGAGAGGACTCGCCGACCGACACATTCAGATCGATATTGCAATTACCGCAGAGGAAGACCGAATTTCGCCTTTTCTCTTTTAGAACTTTCTGAACTCTCTGCCACGTTTCAACGGAGAAGTACTTTTTGACCAAATTTAAATTTACTTCCTCGTCAATCAATGAATGCGGAAGAAGGTTGTGATCGGTTGGAACTAATTTATCTTCGACCAGTGTTCCTTTTTTTATAACCGATTCAACCGCTATTCCACCTACTAGCCATGTTAAAATTCTTTTGATTTTCCCCTCTTCCCTTAGTTTAGAAAAAAGAACGTTTTCTTCATCAACCGTTATTTTATTTTTCTTTTTCAATCCAATAACGGTAGTGTCACACCCCTTCGGTCTTCCTCTACGCTTTAAAACTGGCAAAACCTCGAGCTGAGAAAGATCGACCTCGTTTGGCTTATCTGAAGTTTGCAAAAGCCCTTCTTGTTGGCCCGTTGGTCCTTCATTTTCAGCAAGCGAAACGTTAGTTTCGGCGCATCGTTCATTTGAATTCTCGCAGGAATCCACAGGACGATTCGAAATTGTGTCGCCATTCTGCTCCCACAGCGTCTTCAAATCGAGCATTGACTGCAAGCGTCCGAGGAATGTGGTACCGGTGACTTCCGATGCCAAACTTGCTAAAGTCTTCGCCACGCAAAAAGCTTGACGAAATCGCTCGTTTTGCGATAAAATCCGGGGGCGAGAAACTTGCGACGTAAGCGTCAGGGAAGGCACGTCGTTTTCTTTCATTTCTTCAGATTGAAAAACGCGTTGCTGTTCCTGAAAATATTTCCGCGTCCATCTTGGATCGCAAATCGATGCATCGCAAAGAGACATTCCCAAGCGACGTCTGATAGCGAAGATATGCCTATAATCAAAAGCAATCGAAAAGCAGGTTCACAAAGATGGTCATTATGGCATCTACTCTACGATCAGCTACACTACGGCCATAGATATAAATAACGTCAAACATTAATGAAAGAAGAATGGAAAGTATATGCATGGAGCAACAACCGGCACGGCAATCTCATCGATGAATAGGACGGACATTCGCAGGATTTCGATGTCGACGTGATTTTCGAGTCCCGGAATTGCCATTCGAAAACAGATTCTACCTCAACAAACTCGTCATCATCTTTATGTTGAAGTTCCTTTTCAACGAACCGAAACGCATATCGCGTTAGTAGTTTCAAATAAAACCATTCCGGAGAGTTATCTTCGAATGACGTGACGAGCTGTTTTTGATAGCCATATGCCGCTTTATGATCTCGCTCTGAATTAAGGCAAATCAGCAAGACGAATAAATTCTCGACGAATTCCTCTAGACTACTGTATCGTTTAACGACGCTCTTAATTTTGGCATTCAGCGACTCTATTCGATTGTTGGTGGTGTTGAGGAAATTGCTCTGCATAAATTCTTTCGCTAGTGTCCATTCCTGCCGTATCGGATGCCAATTCTTCTCAAAATAGGCCAAAACAGCATGTGGCGCTTCTTCTTTGAGCTGATCATACAACTGCCGGTACGTTCCTTCAGACGATGCGTAAACCATCTTTTGGAAAATCTCTTTTACTTGATCTCTCTTAGCGGCCGTGATTCCAAGTTTGTCGCACGTAATTTCGCGGTTGAACGTGCGCAACGCGTGGAATATGCAAATCAAGACGTTGACAGTAGGAAATTGTTCCTTTATGATTTGTCTCTCGAGCAGATCCTTGTCAGCCATGACTGTGCGAATTCGCGTCCAAGCAGGCTGCGTTTTCTTGAAAGTTTCGAGAAACCATCGCATGCTATCTGCATCCTCAGTCATCAGTATCGAGACCGCAACAATTTCAGTCGACCCCTCAGAATCTTCTACGATCATGATGTAGATCGGTGCTCGGATATTCAGCAATTTGAATGTAGCGTCAATACCCACAAATTCAGGGAATGCGTCCATCGATTTTTGCATTTCTGTTGTTACAAAAAACAAACCCTTGAAGACTCCATGTTTCTCGTAAACGTGGCATTCAGCACCTGAAAAGATCACACAACATAATATAATAAAACTATTTCATCGTGACATATCACACAAGCATAACATACACGCGCACGCACACACACACACCCACCCACACACACACACACACACACACACACACACACACACACACACACACACACACACACACACACACACACACACACACACACACACACACACACACACACACACACACACACACACATGCGCCCACGCAGACAAACCCACACACATACACGCGCGCATGCGAATAAACACACGCACGCACGCACTCAACCCTCCTACCCACACACAAACACGCACATACGTACCATACGTTTCACGAAGCATCTCGACAGTATTTTTTAAATTGTTGACGACACCCTGGCGAGCCGACATATTCGAGAGATCTTTGAGTGACACTTGTTGCCCGGTTTCGGCTATAGCTTTAGCCTTCACTTTCTTTTTGTTCGCACCCATCTTCAACAAGTCCGCCATTTCGTTCCGTTCCTTGAGTGGCAGAGATCTCACCTGAGGCAAATGCTGATACAGTTTCTAAAAAAGTAATAAACATGTATTTATATCGAGATCGGGAACCATTGTGACAATAAATGATAAATAAGGCATAAAATCTTTAAAAAGAATTACCTTCGAACATAGATGATTGTGGTTCGTGTTCATTTCGGCAACTACTAATTTCATGCCATTTTCGTTAAGCACGAAACGGATGAATGCCGAGCATTGCTTCTGAAATGTCCTACAAAACATACATTTTTGTATGTTTTGTACATTTTCATACATTTTCTACTTACTTTCATACATTTTCTACTTCTTTCAAAACATACATTTTCTACTTTTCGTTAGAAAATAATTCAAGTTAGATAACACTTACGAAGATGATCGCTGGCCCGAAGACGTGGACTTGAACTGTTTCCCACCATGGATACAGTGATATCGAAGCGAATAATACGTCAAAGCATCGTTCATGTACCTCGAAATTCCCCGTTTGCGGCTCTGTGTGATGAGTACACAATCGCGCTTATAGAACACGGCATTTGTCTCTAGTTGATATTTCTTAATCCTTTCCGACAGATCATTGTAGGAAGAAAATGTATCGCCAATGCGTAGAGCACTCGTTGAAGCCTCCGTAGCTACCGTAGACCTTTTATCGCAAGCTGTCGTTTCTTCGAAGTCGCTATCATCCGACCACTGAGGGCATTTTGAGCCAGTTGGCTGCTCTAAAGTCGACGAGGTACCTGCGCGAACTGAATGAAAAACGACTCATTAATGTTGATAACATGGAAAGTAATTGAAAATAAAACGTAACCTCCGATTTGGCCGGATTACCATTGGCACCATTCAACACTGAACACTGAGATCGCCACAAATTTTCTCTCACTTTTTTTTTGCCATACACAAACATTTGTAACAAATACGATGAACAAGTAAGCAAAGTACAGGGTTGCAATCCTGCTAATAAACAAAGTACAGGATTTCAATCGTGATGCGCCTTGAATGTATGATGAAAATAACGAGATTCGAACATAACCTGCTTTTGACTTGTATTTCTATTAATTATATCACTGTTGAATATAGGTATAACGAAATATACTTACACATGTCAGCAAACACCTTTTCATCACAAGCACGCACACTTTTTTGGAACTGCAGCAAAATCTCGAACGAATTGTGTAGAAAAACGTCCCGCAACATCAACCGGCAATACGTGCACGTACCGAATTATACGACGCTCGGCGAACGGCACACCGGAATCGACAAAGCGATTACATAACTCGGCCGCAAGAGTTTCCATTGGCAAACGATGTGGACGAGTAACGTACATTAATTCGCCCACTCGAAATCCCGTAACAATAATTCCGCATATAAGTCCAAAGTCGAGTAAATTGCATTAAATTAAATTTCTTTAGATTTTATTCGGACGATCACATATATTAATCGCCCGAACATGATCTAACGCAAATTCCTGTCACGTTCGCCTCCTAAAAATACGGCGTGAACTTAGCCACTATCCGGACGAATAGCGTGTGTCTATTCGTCCGGTAACCGGACGGGGAGACACTTCGTTTAAAAAAACTTTCAACAAACTCGCACGAAGAAAAAGTTTCTGTTCGAACATCACGCGCTTAACTACGTTATATGGAAATTAATACTTTCATAGATTCGAACGATATTATTTATCTCAAATGACAAACATGTGCGATGCAGCTAAAAAATAAAATGAATAAAGTCAAAAAGATTTATTCAATATCTCAAAAATGAATACCTCGTTTTTCAGAGGAATCCATATGTGAACCTTTCGTTTTCATGCCCTCGAATATCGTTGACTGGAATCCATATGTCAACGTGCTTATCCTCTGAATATAGCGGCTCAATGTTACTCGGCAAGGAAGTGGCAGAATTTGACGCTCTCGAATGTGTTCGTACAAACCGCTGTTCTTGATGCGCATTAACAGGCATTCGTATATCCAATCAATTGCGTACCGGTGGCCTGACTAGTTCTTCATCTTTGCCGTCGCGAAACACGTTCGCACGGCTTGCTGTTGAATGGCTGCTAAACAGGAGATGTTCTCTTCGAGGATATTTTTTTGGATTTTCGAACAAGTCTGCTTTAGATCTGCCACGTCAGCCAGCACCTTTTTACTCTGCAAATTGAAATAATATGGAGACACTAACGAATATTGTCATGACATCGTAATGAAGCCGCACAAATCGTACACTGCTATTAATCCAAGTGAATTGTTAATCGTTTTTATCTGTTAGCCAACCTTTCGTTGCAGACGTTTGAATTTTTTTCGTACTAGTTCAGCCTTTTCCATAGCTCGATGTGGTTGAAGCGCAAACTCTTCAAATCGTTGTTCCCTTCTCTGCAGCGTTTTACGAAGGCGTTGACACGTTTTGCATCTCCAGAGTCGCCGATAGTTATCGCCGTTTTCTTCAGGATATGACATCCCTATAAACCGTGGATGTCGGCTGTAACACAAAACTCGATGATCATGTAAAATACCAGCATATTAATATATTTGAGGCAAACCGTTCTTACCTTTTCCCTTTCATGCCTGTTCCCTTGCAAACTAAAGCGTGGTTCAAAATTTTCAAGTGGCAAAGATCATCCATTGTAGAAGTTGCCCGATCATTCTATTGCACGACGGTATCCGCGATGGTTCGAACCTGTAACGACATATGTAGTGTAAAGATTAGTTCTGTCTGTTGATGGCAATCAAAGAAAATTTTTATCAAATTTACGGTGACAGCCAAGCAATTACCTGTAATTTAAGATCTGGGGCAACCTCCAAATGTAACTGCGGATGAATATCCACTCGATCCAAAAGTGTAAAAGTCACTCCCGACGAATTGAGAGTCCACGCCCACGACTCAGGTAAAAGTTCTCCACTTAACTCATCCTTGAGAGAGTCCACCGTAGAAGTTGCGATTGTTTCCGCGTCCTCTAGACTGTCTTCCAACAACGGTTCGGTGAGCGGACATGGTGAAGCCCGCCTGGCCTCGTTGAGAACGATTGGGTTGCTCTGCTCTTCTTCTTCAGGGGGGACGGCGTATTCATGTTGAATGATTTCTCCTTCTTCGTTGATGTCGTCTTGGAATTTATTAATGGTAATGAATAATACTTACTAACAAGGAAACGTTGCGAGGTCGATGTCTCTGATTTCGATGAAATTTGGCATGCTTGTAGAATGGGTAAAAATAGGCGACACGTATTTTTTTTATATCAGCGGAACTCGATTTTTAAGGGTTGAAAAGCACCCTTGAAAATTAGGGTGTTTTTCGTTTTTCGTCGAAAACGTTTTAAGGATGTTGAGTCCCTATGAAACATGTTAATGTTGATTGTTCAATAAATAGCTTCTTAATCGTCAAGAAATTTTTACACGACCTCCTGAATACTTCATGTAAAAACATACCAAATTTTCAGAATTCTATCATCATTATTTCAATCTCCTTAAGGGTTGAAATAAAAAATGATAAGAAAATTCTGAAAATTTGGTATGTTTTTGTATGAAGTATTTAAGAGGTCGTGTTGAAATTTCCCGACGATTAGGAAGCTCGTTATTAAAAATTAACATTTTGTTAAGAACAATTTTTAAAAGAAATAAAAAAAAACGTATCAATAAACTTCGTTTTGTTTCCGTTGCTTTCAGTATATTGTAGATATTATAAAATTGAGAGGTCAAAAAAAAAAACTTATTGCGAAGTTACATCAGTTTCCATAAAACAACATTTAATTTGTGAATGTTAATTGTTCAATAACGAGCTTCCTAATTGTCGTGAAATTTTTACACGACCTCTGAAATACTTCATACAAAAACATACCAAATTTTCAGAATTTTATCATCATTTGCGATTTGGGACTCAACATCCTTAACAAACAACACCACTGTGACCCCCTGGTATTTTGCCATTTTTCAAGAATTTTTTTTTGTGGGAAAAAAAAGAGATATTCGAATTTTTTTTTGCTTTGTTCGTTGTTTATTGAAGATACATAAAAAAAAAATTTCAAATTTTTTACGCCCCATGGTGACGCTGGGGAAGCTCCCGCGTCAGGTACCGTTGCCTCTGCAGTAGTTCGCGGCACCCAGCAGAACACTCTTCAAAGTCGATCTGAAAAAAAATACCGAGTGTTTTCGTTAATGATATGATATTTTGAAGAGAAGTACATAGGGATTTGAAAAAATATTGATTTTTAAAATATAGGCACGCTTTTGAAATTAAAGGACGGTTTTCGAGCAAAATTTCTCGTCGAGAATAGGCTATAACTTTTTTTATTATTGAGATATCGGAAAAATTCTATGTACTTCTTTAGATAATCGATTTTTATTGATGCAGTCCAAATTTGAAGTCGATCGGATAAAAATTGCTCGAGTTCTGCTGCGTGCCGCACTCAAAAAGGCGGTGTTGAGAAAAACGCGTTCAAAGTTTTATGTTTGTTAATTTAGGCGATAAATTGGAAAAAAAAATGTTTACCTTTAATCAGCGATGCCGGCACCATATAGCTGGCCTTCAAGAAGCAAATCATCGTCCCTACCATCTTTTCTCGCACTTGTAGAGGCTCTTGTTGCCTCTTTTGCAGCGTCTGTGAGCGAGCGTTCCGCCAGCTCGATCCGCGCTGCGTCGGCTTCAACGCAAGAATTGAAACAATTTGGGCCGACAGTTATCCCCAACGTCGCCAAAACTTTTATGAGGCTTCTCAGGCCATCATTGAATAATAATACCGCGATATCAGCTGCAATATCGACGATTTTTTTGCTCCCGGACTGACACTTGGGGGCTATTGCCCAAACTGATTTGTTGTAGCCTTCGTTGTTGTTTTGCGTCAAGCTGCCCAAACAACGCTGCAGCAAATCGCCTCTGCTCGAATTTTCGAAGACTGGCGTAATTGCCTCCAATACTTCCTCAGGAATACGGATGTACTCTTGCTGAGCGGTACTAATTAATCCACGCAAAAAATCCAATTCTTAGGTGGCGACTCCTCCCTTCTCCTGTTTTTCAATGTTCCCTTTTCTTAGTTTTTCCAGCCCAAGAAAGGAAGTACTAGGTTAAGCGGTACTAATCGATCCATAAGGGATTTGAGAAGTGCCTTTCCTCCAAATTTACTCCTCTTTTATACCCATCTTTTATTGTTTATTGTTTCCCTTCCCTTACCAATTACCCATGATCCTCTTTATTGTTAACTTTTTTATACTTTAAATAAATTTTATTTTCTGTTCTTCTGTTTTTGTTTCCTTCAACGTCGTTTCCCCTTCCCTTTCTTATTACCTATCGTTCCTCTTATTGTTAACTTTTTCTATTGTTTTTGTTTATTTTCTGTTTTTCTTCTTTACCTTGTCTTTCCGCTCATTGTTCTGTGACCGTGTACATTGTTTGTGTTTCCTTGTGCTCTTAAAGGTCGTATCTGTCCACTTGAGTTGTTATGATTTATTATTCCTCCTCCCCTACTCTCATAATGGGTCGGTTTGTTTGAATTTGGTGGTGGGGGTATGGCGCCTGAGATGGACCTGTACGTCTCAATATATACAATTATATGTATTTCAAAAGAAAATAAAAGTACTCATATACAGTCACATACAATTGTAAATACCGTGAATAAAATTTTTACGTATATATGAGGCATTTCACAGGTTTCCAGCAAGGTCAAAAACCTCACTATTTTTCAGAGTCCTGCAATTTTTTTATTATCAAAAGGTACCTACTAGTAGTATCTGTGATTTTTTTTATGAGTCCTGCTCCAGATATCTCAATTTTTGAAAAATGAGAATCAGTTTTTAACTATATGTACCTTAAAAACTATGGCCCAGGCGAAAAAAAATGGTGGGACAAAATATTTATAATTTGGAATGAACTTTTGACTTTAATAATACATTTTTTTTTTTCGTACAAAAATTCTATAATAAATGAAAAAATCGATTTTCAAAAAGTATGTCATGTTTGACTTTGCTCTAAATTTTTCTAAATTTTCTGTTGTTAGTGTAGACATACAGAAAAAATTGACAAGATGGGCCGCGAACTGGTATAGAAGATACAGGCTGATTTGCATTTTTTTAAAATCTTTTATATTGATATGAATTGGATGATTAATTGGGAGAAACTTTGAATTTCACATAAAAAAATATATCAAAGTTTTTTGTATGTTATGAGATTGATCTTCTTCAAATTTTCAAATTTCCCGCCCGAACGACGCGACACTGGCGGCAAGGTCGGAAGTAAACGTTCTCGTATTTCCTTGGCCGGTTTCGATGTTATGATTGTATGTGAAATTTCATAACCTTTATTTTCACTTTTAGGCTTCTGACGGTGCAAGTATGTTATGCTAGTGCAAGTTCATCGGAAATCGCGATAAATATTCCAACCATCAGTGACGGATTAAATTGATCGGCGATTCAAATATCAATTGACCAAAGTGATTGCTCAGTGCTTACGAAAAAACGTGTAATCGTTGACCAGCCTAATAATTCTGATCAAGGAGAATTTTTTTTTTATTATTTATTATGGCATCGACTTCAGGCACGAATCAATTCGGTCGTTGTTGTAACCCATTGCGTGTACACGACGGTGCAGCTAGAAATAAGGATTTACGACGTCCTTCGGTTCCAATATTGGCGAAAGGATTCAATAATATCGATAATAACGCCTACTTATGCCGGCAGTGCAGAAGACACCTTCTCGAATCTCCAAATATTGATACACCAATTGGTACGTACATAGAAAACGAGTTTTATTATACATTTTTTTAGTCAACTTATATGAAAACCTCGTAATTTAGCTCCTAGCTTACGTAATTAAACCTTGTGTTCGTAGAACTCTCGCAAGCTCCGACGGAGTCGTCGTCTCAAAGTTCGGATACACCATCTGAGAGTCAGCTTGTGCCCGTTAATGCTGCGCTCCAACTTCTTGAGTAGGCGCCAATCCAAAAAAATTAAATAAAAATACAATCGTGGGTCACGGGAAAACTCTATAAATCATCGAATGCATTGAAGCAAGCTTTACACGTTGAGACTGAAAACCCAAATTCAGACAAAGTTGCGTTGATGGAAATGTTATAGGATATGCGAGAAAAATTTGAAAATACAGACACGAAAAAAAATGAAATAATCCAAATTTTAACCATTCTGCCGACCAGCTGGTCAGTTTCGAAGATCCAGTCCGAGTTTCCAACAAGTTCCGCGTATTTGATCACGTTAGCTAAGATACTGAAATCTACGGAAGGGATCGTATCTACGCCGGAACGAAAACATGGTACGAACTAATTAGTTTTTACAGTGTAATTATTTTTTTTTAATAAAAATAGTTTTAACGGTAAACGAAAACTGCAATTGCCAAAATTCCTCGACATTAATTGTGTATTACAATAAAGAGATTTTTATTTAATTGTCATATTCGGTGGTCATTTACCTCTCGAGACATTGGAAAAAATTCGCAAGTTCTATGTAGACCATGAAGTGAGTGCCACTATGCCAAGAAAAAAAGATTATATCTCGGTGAAAGAAGCAAATGGCTCAAGAGTTCACTATCAAAAACGTCTTCTTTTGGCTAATTTGAAAGAACGATCTTCGCATCTTTGCGTCCTGGGTATTGTGTATCAGCTGGTGCCAGCGGCACGCATACCAGTTGCGTTTGTGCCATTCATCAAAATGTTAAATTGATGTTATTGGGTAATTACAATTCCTACTGAGATTCTATAAGCGTATTTTGGGGATCCTAGGATTCATAATACTATTTTTTTTTGTGGTAGGCTGCAACGCGGCGCAACTCACAAAAAATATTATGCCTACGATCAATAATTACGACGACTGCCTGAAGATGATGATGTATCCGAATCCTGAGACTAACTGCCATCTCCGTACTTGTACGAAATGTCCAGGAATCGAATGGATAAGAGAATTTTTCGTACGACTCTTTGACGAAAACGATATCGAAACGGTTACATTCAAGCAGTGGGTGTCTAAACCTAGAACGACTCTTGAAACTCAGATTTAAAATGCATCAGATTTTGTAGACGAGCTCTACAAAAAAGCGGCTTCCCGTGAAAAAATTTCCAACGCTGACAATATGGCCGACGTATGGTGCAGTACTGGGTAACCAACCGTTGTCACCCGATATTGGTCCCAGACTCGGGCCTGTCTATTCACCAATGTTCAATATATACTTGGCCCAAGCGTTGGCATGCGACACGGAGACGATTCTCGGCCAATGCTGGTTTCATAATGGTCAACGACCGTCGGCGATGGACGTTTGCACCAATCTTAGGCCGACCTTACACGCCGGTACTTGACGCATGCTCAGATTAAGCATCGGCACGTGACAAATTGCCAATCGTCGGCCAGTATCGGTTTTAGAAAGGCACCCGATCGTTGGTGTCGACGTGTGGTAAATTGTTTGGAGCAAATATATATAGTACTCAATGCGAGCATTGGCATGCGACGAATAGCCCACTCTTTGCCAGTGTCGTCTTTCAATGACAAATGTGAACCATACGCGAAACTTTTCAGTGGCACATATATTGTTCATCGCGATAACGGCTGTCTAGAAAACAGAGTTCTGGGTAGTGTAAATGTGCTTCATTGAGAACATTAAAAGTGAATATTGATTGATATGTCGAAACCGTACGACAGGGTGAAAAAACTTCGAACATTAAATAAGTTAACCAAATACGAAAATGCAGAACAAGCGATGCTTGACAACTTAAAAAAAGAAAACGAAAAACCGGAAAAGTGCTCGGACGCTCCTAATGATAAAACAGTCGACGGAGTATCCGCTGAACAAATTGATGAGCTACTTGATGGAGAGTTGGATGTACAAGTTAGCGAATCATTCGACGATCAAATCGCCGAAATATTTACTGATGTATGCGATGAGAAACTCGATGATCTGTCAGAAGACGCATCAGAAGATGCGTGGAGTCTACCGAACCACCTTTGACGATGAAAGAAAAGCTTGTTGCATTTGCACTTAAACATGCAAAAACGCTGCAACATACGGTTCTCACAGATCTTTTGAAACTCCTCCGTTCCGAAGGATACGTAAATTTGCCGAAAACAGCGCAGACTCTTTTGGGCACTCAAAAGTTCGGGAATGTGCGACCAATGCTGACAAAAAAAGAAACAGTAGGGAGTTATGCCTATATTGGCATAGAAAATCAATTGAAAAAGAGAATCTCCCCAGATGTATTCACTGATACGAAAATCGAAGCATTCATAAATGTTGATGGTGTCCAGGTGTACCGCAGCTCCAACAAACAGTTCTGGCCCATCCTTATGAAGATTCACAGCAGTGATTTTGAATGCAACCCATTTGTAATTGCAATTTATTTGGGTAATTCAAAACCACACACAGTGTCTGAATTCTTGAAAGATTTTATTTCAGAAGCGAAAACACTAATTACAAATGGTGTAGTTATTTCTGGACAAAAATATCTATTTCGAATTAGTGCACTAATTTGTGATTCACCAGCTCGATCATACCTCAAGTGTGTTAAAAGTCATGGAGGTTTCAATGCATGCGAACGTTGTACTATTGAGGGTATCACCATTAACGGAAAGCGAGTGTATTCAGAACTTGATTGTCCGAAGAGAACGAAGAGGTCATTCCACCTGAAAAAAGACAGAAACCATCATTCGCCTGGACAACACACACCACTTCTTGAATTGCCCAAATTTGATATAATCAAGTCTGTCCCACTCGATTCAATGCATCTTTTATTTTTGGGAGTAATGAAATGGCTTCTCGAGAAGTGGATCTCTCGCAGTAGCCCTTTCCGGATGAAAAAATCACAGGAGCGTCTCTTCAAGGAGTTAATGGTTTCGCTAAAGAAAATGATCCCAGTAGAATTTCAGCGGAAAGTCTACGATACAGAAGAAATAGCCAGATGGAAAGCGACTCAGTATCGGTTTATCCTCCTATACTGCGGCGCTGTGATTTTTTCACATGTGCTGTCTCCGAACCAGTACAAGCACTTTTTGCTCCTATCGATGGCATGTCGAATCCTCTGTCATCCGAAACATGCTGTGACAGCCGCAGACTACGCTAATGATTTGTTGCGAAAGTTTTTCAAGCTTGCACCTTCGCTATATGGATCTGATTCGCAGATTATGAATATTCATAATCTTATTCATATAGCGGATGACGTGAAGCATTTCCAATTGCCATTAACAGAAATTTCAACATTCTGGGCAGAAAATTACCTTGGAAAGTTGAAACATCTTGTGCGCACTCCAAAAAATCCATTGGCACAAGTCGTTAATAGACTGTCAGAACAAGATTCGCGCCCTGAAGAAAAAGTGCAAAAACGAAATGTTATTCAAAACATCGTGATAAAAAATAACAACATCACAGAAGTACACCTGAAGGGTATGATAATTTCATATATGCCGCCGAATAATGTTTTTTAATTAAAGAATGGCAATATCATGTTTGTGAGCAATATATCGACAACAAATCCACAGAAAAATCAAAGAAATTCTCGTGCAGAAGAACTTTTTCTGACTGGATCGTTAGTGAAAAGTGTTAAAGATATTTTTTCAGAACCTGACCTATCAAATAAGTTCGGCTTTTTTCAAATTCTAGACATTTCTAATGAAATAGTCACCTTACCTTTCGAATCAGTTGAATTGAAATGTATACTCCTCAATGTGAAAAGTAACTGTTATGCCATAACCCTACTGCACGTGCACAGTGGAAACATTTAATCTTGTCGCTGCAATAAAAAAAATAATAAGTAACCGTTTCAATCATATTGTTTTGAGTGTGTTTTTTTCTAAATAATTGTGTATCTTAATTGTAAATATAAAAATTTTAAACATAACTTTTGACGTTCCCACTACGATTGGCATTTGACCGGCACTGCGTATTTACCAATGTGCGCCCAATCTCACGACTTCGATGCGCGAGCGTTAGTCTAACCTAAAACGTTATGCACGGGCGGCAAGCATTGACCAGCATACCGGCATTGCGTTCGTTCGTCGCTCGTCATTCATTTCTTTGGGCTGATTCTTCGGTACAATAAAGTAAGTTTTTACAATTTTGTTATATATTTGACATAAATTCTTCAAAGAAATATTAAAATTACCGTTGATAATCGACGAAGAACGTACCGTATCATCGGAGATCGTAGAAAATAACCTCAAATTTATTTTCAGCATGGAAACCCTTCGCGAATCAACGAGATTTTTGATCGTCGAGTTTAACGAAACCATCAACGACGTTCCGGTAGTCGAATTGGTACCGAAATCTTGGCTTATTCTGGACGAGGGAAATCAAGAGTGCTGGTATCCTGCACACATTGCGAATAAAAAAATTCGAAAGTGGGTGGAGCAAGAAAAATCACCGGCATCGAATTGGAAAAAATATCCGTTTAAGAATATAATCAATGAAGCCCGTAAGTATTCGTTGAGACCCATCTTTACTATATTATTTTCTTTCTATTGAATGCATACCTTGCTTTTTTAAAATTTCAAACGTCTCAGAATTTGCGTCAAACTACTTTTCTCGCACTCACGCAACGAACAAAGCGCCTTATTTGAAAAATGTTCTTGACGCTGAATCTTTAATTTTAATAAAAACAAAACTAGGAGATCTTGATCAAGGGACACGGCGACTAAAGCGAGCTCTCAATTCGCTCGAAGCTGCTGCGAGTACCGATGCTGATAGCGAGTCGGGTGGACCTCGAATACAGATGCTGTCCGTCGCAGATTTGACAACATCGTTATCCGACAATAATTTTTTTCCACGAATTGGAGATATCACGCTGGGGGCAAATATTTTTGGTATTTACACTTTCATTTGGATATTGTAAAAATGTGAAGTGTGTTTTGTCCAATTACACTGACGTAACATCTATTTTTCCAGATGGGAATTTATCAACCATGACCATTCTGGCAGAAAATGACGATGATCACGGACCCGCTCCGCAGTTGGTTAATGATGCAGGTATGATTTCCTTACTATTATTTGCCCGGTTAAATTTCCATTATCGTTACTCATATTTGGCCTGTACAATTCCAATCCTATTAACAATTATTTTTCAAGTCAATTTCAATTCCATTTACAATTATTTGCTATGTAAAATTTCACTTCTATTTACAGTTATATTTACGTGAAATATCAGTTCTATTTACAATTATATTTACATGAAATTTCGATTTTATTAACAATTATTTGATATATAAAATTTTACTTCTATTTACAATGATTTTTTACGTAAACTATCAATTCTATTTACAATTATTTCCTCTTGTCTCCAATGTCATCACTGTATACAATATTTGTATTCTATTTCACAGGTTCATGGAGGGACTACTTGGATACTAAACTACTTGACATGGAGAAAAGATTATCATTAAAACTGGATGCCCAAAAAAGTCCATCTTATATGACTTCAACAAAAAAACAAGCGAGCTGAAAAATATGCTCGCGCTCATCCAAACATCGCAACCCCAAATCGATGATGAATCTGCAGATTCGACCAGAACAGAGCTCAACACGATCTTGCCAGTGCAAACTCTTGACGAGTTCTTACAATTCGATCGCATCATAGCGGACTGTGACGGAAAGCGCAATGGCCTAGTACGTTTATATTTTCTGAAAATAATAATGTCTTATTGAATTCTCACCATTGTTATTAATACTTTATTTCATATTCTAGAAACGATTGATCACTTCATGGATTGGCGGTAGTGGAGATTTGAAAGCGGCGTTGAACCGTACAATGCCGGCTTTAATTTCCAAAAATGTGCAGATACTTTACAGCGGATGTGGACGGAAAACGAAAAATCAGCCGGGAAAACTGTCGTTCGCAGCTACGGCTACATTCACGTGCATTCGCGGTACGAATTATATTATTCTATGTGACGTAACATCAAAGTTGGGCATAATTCTATTTATAAATACGAATACCAATTTATTCACATCGTGATTTTCATGTGAATATAAATACAAATTAATTCATACTTCACTTATTGTATTCACATGCATGCATACAAACATGTACAAATACATTCACAAATATTCTGAACATACAAATAAATTCACAGAAAAAATTGTGAATATTTACAAAAAATCCTGTGAATGAAAAAAAAAATCACATAAAAATCTGTGAATGCAAATGTATTCACAACAAATTGTAAATACAAAAAAATTCACAAAATGAGTTGTGAATTTCCTTAAGTTGAAGAAAATTAAAATCGAATTCACGACAATTATATTAAAATCTACACCACAAGTGAGTTATTACGTATTTTGAGAGAAAACATTGTGCGGCAAAGAAATTTTTGCACAAAAAGTTTTGTGCAAAAATTTCTTTGCCTCGACGCAATGTTTTCTCTCAAAATACGTACGAACTCACTTTTGGTGTAAATTTTAATCTAATCATTGTGAATTTTATTTTAATTTGTCTTAAATACGAAAAAAATCACAACTTATTTTGTGAATTTTTTTGTATTTACAATTTTTGTGAATACATTTGCATTCACAGATTTTTTTGTGAATTTTTTTTAATTCACAGGATTTTTTGTAAATATTCACATTTTTTAGGAATGTTCACAATTTTTTCTGTGAATTCATTTATATGTTCATAATATTAGAGAATACAATTGTATTTGTACGCATGCATGTGAATACAAATAAGTGAAGTATAAATGAATTTGCATTTACATTTAATGAAAATCACGATGTGAATACATTCGTAGTCGTATTTATAAATAGAATTACGCCCAACTCTGCGTAACATGAGTTTGACGATGTTTTGCAATGCATGTGGGTTTAGTTTTAACCCTTCGTTTACACAATGGTTCAAGTTGTTTTTTATTGAAAAAAAATCAGGAGTAGACTTTAAACATTCCTTAATATGTGTGCATCATAAAGATTCGGAATATATAAAATTTGATTCTTTAAACAAATTATTCAAATATAATATCTATATAATTAAGTATTATTTCTCGTACAGATGTTCTTCAGAATAAGTTCAGTAACGAAAAACCGAACCCTCATCAGTCCATCATCACCCATTTAAGTCGCTGGTTAGCTGGGGCTGGAGATCGTGAGGGTGGCCGTGCTTTCCGCATGTCCGGAGTCACTAACAACATCGACGAAGAAAACAACATTGTCGACCCAACCGAACGTGATCCTATATAATAATATCGCGCAATGCAAATCAATCTTTATTGTAATCTAACAAAAACCGTGATTTTATTATTATTATCCTATGCTGTGAGCTATTGTGATACTCATCTTAAAAAAGTTAATATTACATATGTATAAATTTGTGTTACATTTATAAATAAATGCATTAATAATATATATACAACAATTATTTTCTTGATTTTTGCAACACCATTGGGTTTCATTTCAGCGAGCGGTTGGGCCAGTATTAGCACCAGCACTGAAAGAGTGCTGGTTGACAAATGGCCGAATATCGTTGGAAAACGTGTAATGGTATCGTTGCCGACTATGCGCCAGTACTGGTTCAATTGTCATACTGAAAATTGGCCGAGCGTCGGGCCGGTATCACGACCAACGCTGACCCGATACTATTTCCCAGCCTCAGCCAACCGTGGGACCGTGGTTATCACTCCAACGTTGGTTCAACGGTTGGCCGAGTTGTAACGCCGACGGTCGGACAACCGTCAGATAGGGTTGGTGCAGCACTGCGCCACGCTTGGGCCATTCGCATGATTTTTCACGGGTTGCTTGCAACGATATGCTTTTATCGCCAAACGGCAATCTCAGTATATCAAAACTTTAAAATCGAGTTTGAACGAAGGGCAGTTCATCGTCATTTGCGATTTCGCCGAAAACTACGCTTCCGTGGTTCAAGAAGCGGTCCTAGGATTCCACTGGAATACTAATTAGGCCACGATATACCCTGTCGTTATATACTTCCGTCAAAACGGAGATTTGATGCACAGAAGTCTTGTCATCATTTCTGACTGTTTGAAACACGATGCGGTTGCGGTATATACGTTCAGCCGGATTATTAGAGATTTCATAAAATCGACTTCACAACATCGGTTGCGAATGTTTTATTTCTCGGACGGGGCTCCTCAACAGTACAAGAATTTCAAAAATTTCGCCAAGCTCTATTATCACGAGGATGATTTTGGTGTGCCGGCGGAATGGCATTTTTTCGAAACGGCTCATGGCAAAGGTCCATGCGATGGTATCGGAGGTACCATTAAACGCCTTGCGTCAAGAGCCAGTTTGCAGCTGGGTGTGACTCGCCAAATAAAAATTCCGGCAGAATTATTTGATTGGGCAGCTTTGCCGACCAATTTCCCGGCAGCGCAGGTGAGGTTTTCGACTGAGACGGATTATTTCGATTAAAAAAACATGCTCGACGAAAGGTTCGAAAAAATCTTTCCCCTCAAGAAATCCCAGAAGCAACATGCTTACATTCCGGGAACAGACGGCACGATCACTTCGAAATTATATTCGACGGATGACAAACATATTATAATTCACATGACTTGCTAATACTGGGCAATAAAAAACATTCACTAGTCATAAATATTGTGTTTTTTCTTACCTAGTATGTAAAGTTAGAAATGCGATAAATTTCGAAATCGTCAATTACACCATCCGAAGCTGCTTGAAGTTTCATCTTATAGTGTTATTTTTCAGTTATGTCCACTACTAATTCAAATCAGACTGATATAACTAAAGATAAGATGAATAACAACAATAAAAAAATGCAATATCTTCTAAACCAGCTCGCGGCCCATGATGCCAATTTTTTCTGTATGTCCACACTAACAACAGAAAATTCAAAAAAATTTAGAGCAAAATCAAACGTGACATACTTTTTGAAAATCGATTTTTTTCATTTATTGTAGAATTTTTGTACGAAAAAAAAAAAATTGTTGTTAAAGGCAAAAGTTCGTTCAAAATTAAAAATATTTTGTTCCACAATTCTTTTTGCCTGGGCCATAGTTTTTAAGGTACACATAATTAAAAACTGATTCTCATTTTTCAAAAATTGAGATATCTGGAACAGGACTCATAACAAAAATCTGAAAAAAATCACAGACACTCCTAGCAGGTACCTTTTGATAATAAAAAAAATGCAGGACACTGAAAATTAGTGAGGGTTTTGATCTTGCTGGAAACCTGTGGAATGCCTCATATATAATCAAATACAACACTATATTGAATTATATATAACTGTATATAATATTATATCTAATTATATAAACCGTAAATAAAAGTTTCACGTATATATATATATATATATAATTATATACAACACTATATTGAATTATATATAAATGTATATGATATTATATCTAATTATATAAACTCCCTATCAAAATAGTATCTCCATATATCATTATACACAGAACTATGTATAATTTTATCAAATTAAATTTGATGGAAGTACATTTATATCGGATTATGTATACGAATGTATAGAATTATATACAATTATATATAAACCTATATATAAATATATATGATTGTATATCATTTTTATGTCTCTAAGTATATACAATCATTTTTACTCGGGATATTATGCAGCTGATGTCTCATCATTACCCTCTATACAAAACATTTTATACATTATATTAACAGTTTTTACACTACTTACATTATTTATACAATATAAACAGTTTTTACAATATTTTATAAGGAATTCAGCAATTATCGACGATTAATTCGATTGGTGGTATGTAACATCACGTGTGTCCGGCGTTCGTCAGCTCTGAACAGATAGTCGGCGGGCCCGGATTCGTTTCACGACTGCTGCATTGTACATCAACTTTGTATTGGCCTGCCGTGAACAAAACGACGCGGCACTCATGATAAGCTCGACCGTATTCCTGGAACTATTTGAGAAGAAAAATTAACGAGATCTGCCCTCCAGTTGTTCCTTTTCTGTAAATGCAAACAAATTGAATCCAACGTATTTCCATTGGAATTAAATTAATTATTTTTGCTTCGATGATTGGCGATTTTGTTAGATACTAAATTGTAATCGACGAACTTACCGTTGGGAATATTACTTTAATCGCACTGGCTATCGAGAGCCTCGTATCCAATCTCTAATTGTTGACGCTGTTCTGATGATCCTGTTAAAAGCTTATCGCTTGTATCAAGTAGCTGAGGGGATGTTGAAGCGCGTTGCAAACCCCGACCCCGGTCGTTATACATTCTTTCAAGTTGCACGTTATTTCGTCCTCGGCTTTCAGGACCACGTCATTCATCACGATTTCTACAGTAGGAAGAAGGAAATAAGTCATGCCATTTTCATTCTGCACAGGAAAGTCATATCGATTCCGTGACCCAGAAAAATTTCGAACGAAAGATGGAGGTACTCTACCGGCCAAAAGTATGGATACACGTAGAAAAATTTCGCACCGCACTAAAAGTTTGATATCTCTGTGAAAAAAAAGATATCCGGGTTTCCAAGGCGGCATTTTAAGAGGGACAAATGAAGCTTCATTTTGCGTTTTGGAAAAAAATGTTTTGATTTTTTTTAGACCCGGGGTGCCATTTTAAAAATGGCCGTTTTTTGACTTTTTTTTGGCTGTTTATAATCGGCTGCACGTCTTCAGGACATTTTTTTGGCATTTTTTTTCGAAGAACCTTAAAAGATAGAGCAATAGCTATAGTTACCTTTTTTAGAAAGTTTCGTACGATTTTTTTTCACCGAGTTATCGCATTTTTTTCTCAAAAAGACAATTTCGAAAAGATGCTGCTGAAATGAGAAACTTTGAGGTTTAGAGAAAATTGCCAAAAGGAAAACAAGTTGCGTTACATCGTATTGAATCGAGCAGAATTTTTTCAAAATTTTCATTAAACATTTTTTTTCAAAAATTTTTTGCTCTAACATTGAATTAAAAAAAAAGTTTCCATTTTTTTCTCAATTTTTAGCCGCACAATACATCCACATTTTTGTCTCTTTTAAAATGCCGCCTTGAAAATTCGGATATCTTTTTTTTTCTCAGAAATATCAAACTTTTAGAGCGGCGCGAAATTTTTGTAGGTGTATCCATACTTTTCGCCGGCAGTGTATGTATGAATGCGAAAAAAACATACCCCATTGCAGCTAACTCATGTGCATAAGATCGAGCACATCCTGCGTCAAGGATATTCCCGAAACGAATGCCTCTCCCGTGAGATCGGTCCCCAGTAATTGCCATCTCAAATCAACCAGCGGTGCAATATGTTCGGCACACAGTTTTTGTAATTTACCTGTATCGCCACCCTCATTTAGCTGCGACAAGCGAATACGCAAACTTTTAACCGCCCGTAGACACACTGGGCAAAATCGAAACGTCCATCAACTTTAATTCTGAATACCCGAGAGTCCCCACCTTTTTGCTTCATTACCACCGACAACTTGTTCAACGGGCATCGAGTGACAGGCACGGGTATGTGACAGGGCTCTGCCTTCAATATATGTACACTTGCTTTGTGGATATTGCAGCTTCGTCTCGTGATTCGTCATGTTAGCTACGTCCAGCACGAGATCGAATTGCAGCGCCCTGCGGGAGGAGAAATAAACACTTGAAACTTTCGCAAAAAATTCACTCGAATTACGCAAAAGTCATTTGACAAGTTAATCAACAAAAACTTATATCGCCAAAGATTGTAGTCACGTTTCTGCGACCTTCGTTCTCAGCTGTCGTGACAAAGCTGCCAACTACATGTGGCTTGTAGCACACTCTAGGGCTGAAAAGTTTTTCAACGAATATATAAAAATTAAGCGTTAACAAACGATGAAAATGGACTAACAATCGAATAGGATGAGAAGAAACAGCATTTTGCTGAAATTAAGGGGGGATTTTCTTTTTTTTCGACAAAAAAATCGATTTTTCGCTGGCGGCTGTTTCATATTCTTCAAAGTGTTGAGAATATGTGTGCAAAATTTCAAATTAAAATTCTCAAAAATGGCAAAGTTATTAGCGATTTTATACCTGCGTGTCGACTCGCGGTGGCCGCGCGCTCGTTGTCACGCGGCAGGGGTCGGCGCGTCCGGCAGCTGTCCGAATCTGTTGCTCGGCGGACCATAAAAATAACGGGACAGCATACAATAGGCATTTAATTCAATGAAGGACGAGTCCTAACGGTCGTGCGAGATCGAAATATTCGGTGGAGAGTCGCTCAGTCTCGAACAAGAGTTTACTGGTAACAGACGTATATATCATGGATCGAAAACAGGGAAGTGATACTCACAGTCGTGCTGCTAGACCGAAAAAAAGGAAATTTGTTGGGAATATTCGCACCCGAGAAATGGAAACGGAAACGAAGGCTTTACAGTAGTCCTTAAAACAATGACGACGATTGGAATCGTCGTTGGCCAGCAAGCATCAATATTCGTCGATGCGCGAGATAAGCAGCGGATAGAGAGGTCAACGAGACGCAGCCTCGAAGCAACGAAAGAGGCTCGAACAAGACGCAGAAGCGAAACTGCTTCACTGAATGAGTTGTTCGAAGCCAAGGAAGGCATCCTGTATGGCCCTGGCATAGCAGATTAGATTAAAAATACTGTAAGTACTCGATATGTACCATAAACTGTACTCACAACTTTAAACGCGTTTTTTCTCGAAACAGCTTTTTCACAACTGGTGTGCACGATTTCTCAAAAACTATACAACCGATTGCCTTCAAATTTGGACAGAATGCTCAGCTGACATCCTTTTATCGTTTGATGAAGCAAAAAAGCAATACGTTTAATAGTTTTTTATTTATAACAAAAAATCGATCAATTTTTTTCGAAAAATCGATACTTCAAGTTCAAAACGTCACCAAATCGTCAATTTTTTTTTCCCCCTTCATCGAACGATAGCTATATGTGTCTAAAGTAAAATGCTTTTCGGGTTTTTGTTGCAGGGTGAACGTGAAGGCTGTAATCGTGCACACTATAAAAAAAGGACCATGGCGCGTCGAGGGGGGTTGGAGGCGGATTTTTTGATGAAATTGTTTAAAAAATTTTTTGTATGTAGTAAACAGATCAATAAAACTATATGCCAAGTTTCACAAGTTTTCCGTTGTATACTTTCTTCGCAAAAAAATTCCCAAAAAGTGGTAAATTTTGCGAAAAAAAAGACAATCCCCCCTTAAGGTAGTATGCGCACGAACCTCCTCATTGGAAAGAAAATTGATTTTTTTATATGTTGTAGTAGAGACATATAGAATGAGGTCTGCGAAAACTCTACATGCCTTACCGGCTAAATACAATAGTAATTAATTTACGAAATCAATGCAGTCAACGCGCACCTTATAGAGAATCCGTGCGGATCAAACATTGGAACGGAAATAATAATAGTTCGCGATTAGATCGGAGCTATGCGAAAAGCGATAAATAACAAGAAAACTGTCGCGGTCACGTATGTTCCATGGAAAATATAGCTTACAGGTCATTTCGAGCAGATATTATCGATTGAATCGACTAATTTTTGCGCTCGCTAGCCACGTCTGTCAGCTCTCCCTCTACTATATGCACATTTTCCATACACTACAAACACACGCTTGCACATACTGTAAACAAACACACACTTGACATGTATCGGAAGCACCTGAATACATCGCTGCCACGGATATTGCCAGAATTATGAAATGGCGGCCTGTGACAACTCATGTCAAATCTGAATGCTATTTTAATACTTTATTTTCATAAAATGATAAACAGTTATCACATACACTTCTCAAATAATTATTTTCTTTATCATGTTTATTATTATACCCAAATGTATTATATTTTACCGTTTTCAGATTCGATCATTTATAGATTTTCTGTTGATTAGTCAATCCGCTAGTACTACCTTAAGGAGGTACATGGGCAAAGCCGTCCTGAGCCGTCGTGGCAATGCTGCTAACTTCACGTGGCTTGCAGCGTGCTGTGGGAATGAAAAGTTTTTTAACAATAAAATAAAAATTAAGCTCTCACAAACGATAAAAATCCACCAACAATCATTCACAAACGACTAACAAACGATTGGTTACGAAGAAAAGTTCGAAATCATTAAAAAACCATTTTCCTGCGGCTAACTGACATGAAATTTGTTTTTCGTATAATTAAATAGATAATGTCTCACAAACGCTGGATTTTATCTAACAAACACTCACAAACGACTAACAATCGATTGGCATGAAAAAAATTAGATATTTTCATAGTCAGCGGCTAAGTTTATTGAGCTTGGAGGGACGGTATAAGAGACGTCTGTAAATTTAGCCCTCAAGCGTGGTGTTAAATATGGCTTGTAGGCGTCGTTCGTGTCCTTGATGTATTAAAAATATAGTAATACAGCCAGCGCATAGGGTGAAACTGACAATCATGGCGGCTAAGTGTTGATCACGGTCCTACATACAGGTCATGGAGGCTATATGGAGGAGGTCGAACTCTTATGGGAGACATATGAAAAATATGACCACAAAATCGTTTGATATAGTGAGGCGTAGCGATCGCGCTATTACCATGAAGTTAGTTGCGTGCGAGAGAGACAGAGTAAGGAAATACTGAGAAGTGAGTTGCATGTGACAGAGATGAAAGACATCAAAGCATATAAGAAAGTTGATCTCATTCATATTATTATTAAAACTAAGTAGAGAGCAGTCATACATCAATAATAGTGTGAATATCCGTGAGGCTTTGATGCTAACTCTGAGCAAAGCCGCAATTGAAATACAACAATTATAACATTAGATTGTGATAGGCACGATAGCCTCAGGGATAATGCTCCGGCTACGAATACGTGGTCGTGAGTTCAAATCCTCCTCGGCGAAATTTTTATTTGCCTAATGAACTGTACGAACGGGTTGACAATGTTCAATTCTGATTGCAAATCAAAGTGTAATAATATGCACAATAAAATTTTTAATAATAAATTTTCATTGCCAATTGCCGTGAACCCTCACATGTGCCGAAATGAAACAGTGTAATAAATGACTAAATGAAACAGAGTAAGAAAGACTTGAAAAATAAAATAAAAAAGAGTGACACGATGAAGGTGTAACTGGTCTATAAGAGGAAATATGTGATTTAACAACGGGTCAGTACGGCAGTCGGATTTTTGCAATTTTTCGTACTCATGGTACGCGAAGTTCAGAGCTCGAATATTAATATCCCAAAGCAGTTCGACGCCATATTCAGAAATTTTCGAGAAAATTGGCTTTGAAGTTTTCGAGCGCACTCTTATCCCACAAAGATGCAACGATATTCGAACCGGGCTCGTGGCGTACTCGGTAGCGCTCGAGTCTAGTAATCGCGGGGTCGCTGGTTCGAGTCTCACTTCGAAATTTTTTTTGTCATTTTTTTTAAATGAAAAAACGCAAGACATATTTGTAATTATCTCTTGATTATAAACATACATTTTCAAGTATCAATATTTATAACCAACAACATGCTACTTCAAACAGGCATTCCTTGCGGAAGACGCCGGATCCCTTCCACCCGTTCTGGAATTCCCAGAAATCTTTTGTGCACAAGCAGCTGTGCCCGCTTCGCAGGTAGTTGATCAGGACAAAGGCAAACGATGTACGCAGAACTGTTATTCACAATATCGACGGTTGCCAAAGCAAGCGTTATATTCACATTTTTCAACATTTATTCTTCTATTTATATTCCTATTAATCTACAAGGGAGTTTATGTAAATATTATTACTCGATATTTTTACGTCGCCTATTCGCAATTTCAAGCAAGAGATAATCAAAAATAAGACTTGCATTTATCATTGACAATTATAATTACATATATGTGAATTAGCATAGATTTTATGATTTCTATCCCGGGATTATTTATTTATTTTCTTATAAATAATCAGCTATTGTTATCTATAAATAATATATGATCATATATGAGGAAATATATAATTATGTATAACTATAATGAATTTTGTACATAAATAACTATATATGGATTTTGTCCATATATAAACATATATAGATATATTATATTAATTATATATAATAATATGTGATTATATACAACAAAAATTTATCGGGATATTTAAATGACGGAGGTATGCGAATTTAAAAAAAAAATGAAAAAAAAAAAAAATTCGAAGTGAGACTCGAACCAGCGACCCCGCGAATACTAGACTCGAGCGCTACCGGGTACGCCACGAGCCCGGTTCGAATATCGTTGCATCTTTGTGGGATAAGAGTGCGCTCGAAAACTTCAAAGTCAATTTTCTCGAAAATTTCTGAATATGGCGTCGAACTGCTTTGGGATATTAATATTCGAGCTCTGAACTTCACGTACCATGAGTACGAAAAATTACAAAAATCCGACTGCCGTACTGTCCCCTTGTAAGTGAAAAGTACGAACAATAATCAGAAAACGGCAAGGACTGTGGAAGGAAGATGAATGAAAAAGATTGACCTATGAAAACCTATGAAAAATGAGAGAAACTGAGGAAGAACACAAAGGAAACAGAATATAACATGCAGTACCTTTGGCACCTTAAACAATGTCAATTGTCGTACTGAACGCATATCTCTATCGTCATTGTCATCGTCGCTGCCGCCGTTACAGCCTGTTATAGCACAAACTTTAACCATCCTGTTTCAGAATTAAAATTATTAATGACATAATAATATTATTAAACTTGAAAAATGTATAGTAACGTAACTTATTACTCTGTAAACAGACAAACAACCATTAGTCACGAGGGACCCATGTGCGAGGTTATGAAAATTGCAAACAATGGAATTGGAGATTAAAGTAATTATGCTTACCTCACAATACTGACCTTGATATCAATGCGGAAAAACGTTTATAAGACCGTGGCCGGCTTTGTACGGGAGTTTGTTCTCCTGGTATCACGGTCTTACATACAGGTCTGGAAACTCCCGTCGTGTGGGTAGTTCGCTTATGGATGCCAGACGTGTAGTCCATATATTGCCCACTGTGATCGCTGCGATCTAAATTCCGGCGCGATGACGATGGGTGGGGGAAGTAAGATAGAGACGGGTGTGAAAATGGGTGGGGGAAGTAAGATAGAAGCGGGTGTGAAAAACATGAGCGATTTTGAGTTATTTGAACGAAATATCGAATTTGGCTCAGTGGAAAATCTCTTGTCGTATTACCGTAGCATTTTGTGTTGAAATCCACTTGTCTTTTTTTTAAATATATAAATACGGTAGCTAAGTTTATTGGAGACCATTGCAACACGCAGTAAACCGTTCCAACTTTATGACACCTGGAATTGTGTGTTCCCACTTCTCGCGCAAAACATTGTCATTAGGCACCTGGAAAAACGACACCTTTGCATTATCGGCTTTACGGCCGGTATTGCAATAAGGAACCGCGCACCGTCTTGGCATTTTTGCCAATTTTTCAATAATCTTTTCTTCTTTTATGAGAGCACAATATCCGACACGGGGATTTTGAGGTTAGGTTTGAGAAAACGCGGTAGGCGTATAGATCGCAGAGACGCGTAGTGACGGGATTACGAACTAATCCAGTGCTTCAATAAGCGTACTACCCCCACCACCTAATTTTGTGACGAGTGTCCAGACCTGTATGTAAGACTGTGCCTAGCAAGGAGACTAGAGTAAAGGAGTCCAAACTCCCTATCCTAGCCTGTATGTATAAAGTTCTTTCAATCGGTCGCAGAGAGTTAGTGTTCAGTTCCGCCGCAGGCATCGCTAGTGTTCCCCAGAGCCCATAATATATAGTAATACAAAACTGCATAAGGTCCGAGCTCCGCCGCAACGACCAATCACAAAACTGGGGTGATCGTGTTTCTCTCTCGTCCTCACTTGGAATAGTCATGGTGTGTTTTCTTTCGCACACCCGAACGATAATACACCCAAGTGGGGATCCCTTCTATTATAATATATAATAATATTGTGTACATATATATAATAAATAAAATATAAATAATATTAATAAAACAACTCGTGTTGTTTTATTCACATGGGCTTATTATATAATAAGCACATGAGATATAATAATTATATAATAAGTACAGCACGAGGTATTTTATTATGGAAACTTATGATTTGCCTGTTATGTTTAAAAATATAGCTAATTATAATGAAACGCGAATAAAGCGATGAACGTACCGAACAAGCCGTCAAGCCTAATTGAACCTCCAGCACGGCAATCACTTAAATATGAGAAGATTTTATTGGCAAATCATTGTGTGGCGAAGTTGGTAGAACGCTAGATTACTGTATGAAGGTCCTGAGTTCGAGCCTCGGTAGTTAAAATTTTTTTCTTCTGCTTTCGTATAGATATTTGGTTGTACGAGCGAATTGAAGCAGTTTTAACCAATCAAAGGACTCGTCCAATCCCAAAAGAAATCGAACGAAAATAACATGGAAGAATATATTCTTTAATTTACTGCCATCAATAGTTGAAAGACCATAGCCGGGTAAGTAGGGAAAAATTGCCCCCGCAATTTCTCTAGCGAAATTAGGAGTACCCAGATAGACAAGCGTACGATTCCCCTAGGGCACTCCACGGCGTGAAGTCACCGTTCCATTACCATACTGTCACGGCGTACTATGTCACGGCATAATGTTACGGTACCGGTACGCCGTGCGATTCGAGCGAATCGTACTCGAGCAGTACGGCGTAATGTCACCGTACCAATACGCCGTGCGATTCGAGCGAATCGTACACGAGCACTACGGCGTACTGTTACCGTACCGGTACGGTCCTATTACGCCGTACGATTCGAGCGAATCGTACATGAACGGTCATGGCGTATTACATATTTATAAATACGTATGCAAGAGGAAGTGTTTTTGTAAGAATAATATTCTGTCATATAATTCCTTGAAAAAATATATATAAATATGCCATCTGTAACAGTTATTAAATAGGCACGGGAGGATAGCTTATTCCACCATTTTCCGTCTGCCTCTCGCGTAACGGCTCTGTAGAAAGCGCGCCAAAGCCGTACCAGTGACAAGTCGTTACGCCGGACGAGGTGGCAAATAAAAAGTACAATTGTGCGAAAAATATCAATTTTCGTCGCTTGGGAGCGATAATTAATGTGAGAGAGTGTTCGATCGTGCGTTACCGGACGTGTGAAGAGGATAACTTTAAGACATCCGAGGAATTGGCGAGATTCGACGGAAAGCGTTGGACAAAGTGCCATTTTGGATAAAGAAACTTTTTTGACAGGGTAAGTTTTTCTTTTACGCAATTCTTTATTCTGCTTTGACTCTTCCTTTTCTCTTTACCTCTTTTTTTCATAAATTAAATGGAGAAAATTATTTATTTCATGAAGACGTAAGTCTCCGCCGGAATTCTTTCCGCTACACACTATGACAATGACCATAATACCAAACGTCAGTACAATGCATCCAAAATAATGCATGCAATCTTTTTATGCATAAAAATAATAGTCGATGCCGAGAGATCCGGGCAAACGAATGTTAAAAATGTGATCCGAAATGCGATTTTATAACTACATAAGTTGGAAACATTCCGTAAATTACTAAAACACTTTATGCGTGCTTATTGCTGGATTAGATTTTGCTCCAATTCATTGGCATTGTATTGTTTTTTTTTAAACACATTTCAGGGGGCCGCTTACCGTTCATCCGATTTTTCTTCGATAACAAAACATTCTTTTTCATCCTTTTCTTGCTCATAGAGGCTCGTCTGTTCCGAATTCGGTTTCTTTTCGGTTGCAATTGTTTTCTTATCGTAGTTTCCCCAAATTCGGTAGGTATGTTTCTGCTCTCGAATAGACTAAGTCGTAAGCCTTACGATGCACTTTTGCATCGTAGCGCTGGATTTAACCCCACCCCTAACCACTGTAGCCCCGGAAAACCCCTCATCCGAATATTTTCCATCTGTTTCCCAATGATCAATGCCACACGTGTGTATTTTGCATTTAATACCTGAAAAATCCCGAGCAATGCTGCAATTAATACGTCTCATCTAAAGCAGTGCAAAAATATACGAGCGACTTCTTCTCCGTCTCTTTCATTCGAATCGCATATCAACAAATGAATCTTGAGTTAAAAGCACAATGGTAAAACCCACGAGAATTGAATTTTCTCCCAATTTTAATGATTCCACGCGTTCAGGATCTTCCACGTTGAAATTAACCAAAACTTTTACAAAAAAAACGAGTTCGTTGTGAAAAAAAGATTTTTTTTATCATAAAATGAATTTCCAACTAAAATTTTCAATTTCAGACTTCATCTTCACAGAAAAAGAATTTGGACACACTCTGTTTTAGATAAATAAATGCGTCTCAATGGACAATTCATTAGGGAGAAGAAAAATGTTTTTTTGATGTGGCTGAGAATCCCAATTTTTTATTAATTAAATCTACAAGTAATAAAATCATAAACAAATAATATAAATAATAAATATTCCTTACATTTATATTAGATATTTTTCATTTTCTTCGGATTGGCCAAAATGGAACACAGACGTTTATAATTAAAATGATTTTGAAGATAATTTTTTTTTTATTCAATTTTTATATTTTACTAAATTTACTATACTGTCTCTCTTATTTATGTTATTGTTTACTACTAACTGTTTTTAATATTATACTTTCAACTTTGATTAAAAGTTTTCGCTTTAATATCATTATAATTATTATTAGTATTAGGAGATATAGACAATTGAGGAGGTCATATTTTTCAGGTCCATTTTTTGTCGCATATGCGCAATGACCTTCGACATATGCCGATATATATATATATATATATATATATATATATATTATTGTAGATAATGTGTATTTTTTGTAGTCGATCCCGCAATCTACTTTTGGGCCGAGATATTCGAGAAATCGGAGAACGAGGTGCCCTGAGACGAGGAGCTCGTGAACAAATTGGAGTCGTGCGACTTGGATTTTACCAATTTTAATTCGGACGACGATGTGGACGTGCTGCCTCCCGTGAACGTGGCGAACGGAGTGCCACCACTGCTAAGACAAGATCCCGACAATTCTCACGTTGCTCGCACCAATACCGTCATGCTCAAACGCGAGACCGACAATCGTCATATAATGGAGACGAGAACGAGAATACCGAAACGCGTGGCACAATTATATTGTGCCACCGCCGATGTGTGGCGGATGGCGGCAGTTGAAATAAAGCGAAAATTTCCGAAAATGTAGTGCCCAATTGTTAACGTTATAAAAATAATAAATTGTCGCAATCGGCCTTCTTTTCCAAAGTATAACGAAGTTTCGCTGTGGAAAAGAGAGCAAAAATTTCTGAAAATCTAATGTGCAATTGTAAAAGTAATAAAAAATAAGAAATTGTCCCAATTCACTTTGTTTCTCAAATCAAAACGCATTTTCGCTTTGGAAAACAAAGCAAAAGTTTCTAAAAATCCAATTCTCAATTGTTAAAGTAATGAAAATACAATTTGTTAAAATTACGACAATCAAAAGTTGTTAAAAACTATACAAATTTAAAAAACCACAAGATTAAAAAATAGTAGAAACCGAAAAAAAGCAAAAATCGTAAATTCGCCTTGTTTTGAAAATTTCAAAAAATGTAATGCGCCTTCGTCAAAGTTATTAAAATAAAGAATTGTCGCAATTCGCTTCGTTTTCTAATACAAAACGAATTTTCGCTTTGGAAAACAAAGCGAACATTTATGGAATTCAATGTTCAGTGGCAAAAGTTATAGAAACGAAAAATTGTTAAAATTGCGACAATATAAAATTGTTGAAAATTGTATAAATTTTAAAAACCAAAAAAATGTTTAAATTGTCTAAACGAATTTGTAAGCAATCTGTAAGAAATTGTTGTGAATTGTAAGAAACTTTCGTCAATTGTGAGAAATATTTACAAATTGTAAGAAATTTTCGTAAAACGTAAGAAAATTTTGTTAATTGTAAAAAAATTCTAAAAATTGTAAAATATTTCCGTATATTCTAAGAAATTTTCGTACATTGTTAGAAATGTATTTAAATTGTAAATTTTTTTAGACTAAGAAATGTTTATAAATTGCAAAAAAAATCGAATATTGTCAAAATTTCAGTAAATTGTGAGGAATTTTTGTAAATTGTAAGAAATTTTCGTATACGCTAAGATTTTTGTTAATTCTCGGAAATTTTGGTAAATTGTAAGAAATGTTTGTAAATTGCAAAAAAATCTTGTAAAATGTAAGAAAATTACATCAATAGTACAAAATTTTCGTAAACGGTAAGAAATTTTTGTAAATTGGAAAAAAAAGTTCTAAATTCTAAGCAATGTTTGTAAATTGTATAATAATTACAAAAAATATAAAATATTTCCGTGAACAATAAGAATTTTTTATAAATTGTAAGAAAAATTCAAAAATTGTACGACTCTTCCGTAAATTTAAGAAATTTTCGTAAGTTCTAATAAGTTTTTGTAAATTGTAAGAAATTTTTGTGAATTGTAAGAAAAAATCGAATATTGCAAAAAAGCTTCGTACATTGTAAGGGATTTTTGTAAACTGTAAGAAATGTTTGTCAATTGTAAGCAAATTTCGTCGATTGCAAACATTTTCGTAAATTGTAAAAAGAATTTGTACATTCTAAGCAATCTTTGTAAATAGTGAAAAAAAATTGTATATTATAAAAAGATTTTGTAAATTGTGAACGATGTTTGCCAAGGAAACGGAAATAAATCAATAATTCAAAAACAATTTCCCTTTTTATTTACTATATATATACTATATACACACACACACACCCATACATGCAACGAAAAAAAAGCGGTCCGTTCATGTATGGTACTACAGTGGTACGGTGTGAGTATTTTGAGCCTAACGAGAGGTTATTTTAACCGTACTATGAACGTACGGAGCTCGTTTTGAACGGATACAATAGCTTCACTATACCGGTACCGGGAGCGTACGTTAACCGCACGGTAACGTCACGGTGGTGGCACATTTACCGTACGCTGTACCACACGCCGTACTACTCCTGTACCGTACACGAGCAGTACGCCGTACTACTCGCGTACGATACGGTGTGAGCTCACCGTACTGGTACATCCACTGTACGCCGTACCGTACGCTGTACTGTTACGGTACCGTTACCGTACGCACGTACGTGGAGGTCAGGGTGACGTTACGGCGTACTCCACCAGAGCAGTACACGAGCGGTACGTGTCTATCTGGGTATATTCTCCCAGATACCCAGATAGACACGTACCGCTCGTGTACTGCTCTGGTGGAGTACGCCGTAACGTCACCCTGACCTCCACGTACGTGCGTACGGTAACGGTACCGTAACAGTACAGCGTACGGTACGGCATACAGTGGATGTACCAGTACGGTGAGCTCACACCGTAACGTACGCGAGTAGTACGGCGTACTGCTCGTGTACGGTACAGGAGTAGTACGGCGTGTGGTACAGCATACGGTAAATGTGCCAGTACCGTGACGTTACCGTGCGGTTAACGTACGCTCCCGGTACCGGTATAGTGAAGCTATTGTATCCGTTCAAAACGAGCTCCGTACGTTCATAGTACGGTTAAAATAATCTCTCGTTAGGCTCAAAATACTCACACCGTACCACTGTAGTACCATACATGAACGGACCACTTTTTTTTCTTTGCATGTATGTGTGTGTGTGTGTGTATATGTAGTAAATAAAAAGGGAAATTGTTTTTGAATTATTGATTTATTTCCGTTTCCTTGGCAAACATCGTTCACAATTTACAAAATCTTTTTATAATATACACTTTTTTTTTTACAATTTACAATGATTGCTTAGAATGTACAAATTCTTTTTACAATTTACGAAAATGTTTACAATCGACGAAATTTGCTTACAATTGACAAACATTTCTTACAGTTTACAAAAATCCCTTACAATGTACGAAGCTTTTTTGCAATATTCGATTTTTTCTTACAATTCACAAAAATTTCTTACAATTTACAAAAACTTATTAGAACTTACGAAAATTTCTAAAATTTACGGAAGAGTCGTACAATTTTTGAATTTTTCTTACAATTTAGAAAAATTTCTTATAATTCACGGAAATATTTTATATTTTTTGTAATTATTATACAATTTACAAACATTGCTTAGAATTTACAACTTTTTTTTACAATTTACAAAAATTTCTTACCGTTTACGAAAATTTTGTACAATTGATGTCATTTTCTTACATTTTACAAGATTTTTTTGCAATTTACAAACATTTCTTACAATTTACCAAAATTTCCGAGAATTAACAAAAATCTTAGCGTTTACGAAAATTTCTTACAATTTACAAAAATTCCTCACAATTTACTGAAATTTTGACAATATTCGATTTTTTTTGCGATTTATAAACATTTCTTACAGTCTAAAAAAATTTACAATTTAAATACATTTCTAACAATGTACGAAAATTTCTTAGAATAAACGGAAATATTTTACAATTTTTAGAATTTTTTTACAATTAACAAAATTTTCTCACGTTTTACGAAAATTTCTTACAATTTGTAAATATTTCTCACAATTGACGAAAGTTTCTTACAATTTACAACAATTTCCTACAGATTGCTTACAATTTCGTTTAGACAATTTAAACATTTTTTTGGTTTTTAACATTTATACAATTTTCAACAATTTTATATTGTCCAAATTTTAACCATTTTTCGTTTCTATAACTTTTGCCACTGAACATTGAATTCCATAAATGTTCGCTTTGTTTTCCAAAGCGACAATTCGTTTTGTATTACAAAACGAAGCGAATTGCGACAATTCTTTATTTTAATAACTTTGACAAATGCGCATTACATTTTTTGAAATTTTCAAAAC
Source organism: Ophion costatus (assembly GCA_951751655.1). Classification (NCBI taxonomy): domain Eukaryota; kingdom Metazoa; phylum Arthropoda; class Insecta; order Hymenoptera; family Ichneumonidae; genus Ophion; species Ophion costatus. The sequence continues at coordinate 7,658,163 of OX632357.1, read as the reverse complement.
AAGGCGAATTTACGATTTTTGCTTTTTTTCGGTTTCTACTATTTTTTAATCTTGTGGTTTTTTAAATTTGTATAGTTTTTAACAACTTTTGATTGTCGTAATTTTAACAAATTGTATTTTCATTACTTTAACAATTGAGAATTGGATTTTTAGAAACTTTTGCTTTGTTTTCCAAAGCGAAAATGCGTTTTGATTTGAGAAACAAAGTGAATTGGGACAATTTCTTATTTTTTATTACTTTTACAATTGCACATTAGATTTTCAGAAATTTTTGCTTTCTTTTCCACAGCGAAACTTCGTTATACTTTGGGAAAGAAAGCCGATGGCGACAATTTATTATTTTTATAACGTTAACAATTGGGCACTACATTTTCGGAAATTTTCGCTTTATTTCAACTGCCGCCATCCGCCACACATCGGCGGTGGCACAATATAATTGTGCCACGCGTTTCGGTATTCTCGTTCTCGTCGCCATTATATGAAGATTGTCGGTCTCGAGTTTGAGCATGACGGTATTGGTGCGAGCAACGTGAGTAGTAGGGCTGGAGCGGCTCTAACTCTGGGATCTCAGGGGGCAGCGGGGCGGGGGAGTCGAGCGCGGGGAAGCCGTGGTATGCATGGCGGGGGGCGGGGTCGAGCGCGGGGAAGCGGCGGTATGCATGGCGGGGGGGGGGGGGGGGATCCAGCACGCGGCAGCCGATTGCGCGGTTGTGGCGGCGGGTGAGGGGGAGGGGGGTGTTAGAGAGTGGGGAGGCTAGTTTTTGGTGACGCTGTCTTCCAGGCGATAGCTGGACCCGCGGGCGAGAGGGGGAAACCGCTGTCGACTCTGTGGGGGAGGGGGCATCATAGAGTTGCGTTTCCTTGAAAACCCATAAAATCTGATAATTTATTATCAACATTATAGATGTAAGCGGAGCATTTCCGAGATTGGGGGAAAAGGATCCAACACGCGAGAGAAGGGGGAAAAGGATCCAACACGCGAGAGAAGGGAGAGAGTCAATGAAACATACACTTTTTGTTATTATAACAATCACTTTTTATTTTTAATTGTGTGTGTGTGTGTGTGTGTGTGTGTGTGTGTGTGTGTGTGTGTGCGTGCGTGCGTGTGTGTGTGTGTGTTTGCGTGTGTGTGTGTGTGTGTGTGTGTGTGTGTGTGTGTGTGTGTGTGTGTGTGTGTTCGCGCATGCGTTACAAAATGAGTCTCTATTCACAACCCGTGTCACCAAACTGAAACAAACAAGAAAACACATTTTCAAACAAGAAAACACATTTTTTTTAATTTTTTTTTTTTACATGAACTTATTTCATTCTTATGATTCAATTCACAACACTCACGATGTTTTTTGACCCCGTGCATCTCAAACACGCGGATTTCGGCATCGCTTGGAATAATGGCTCTCTGCAGTCCTTGCAATATTTGCCCTCAATGAATTTTAGTATTTCAACGGTGTGGACGCGGACCTCACGCATTTCCGTAAAGAAGCCTCCTGCATTGGCGAAACACGATATGCACAGCGAATTATCCATGTGCATGCCTTCATAAAACAGATGATGCACGCAAACTTTGTCCATATCGTTGAAACTATTTACGGCCACTCTATTTAAATAGCGTTCCGAGTATTCATAGTGTTCACCATCATCACTATCACTCGCATAATCCGAGTCATCCGAGATGACTTGATCGTCGTTGTCGTCATCGTTGGCGTTGTCGACATCATCATCATCATCTTCATCGTTAGCGTCGTCGTCGACGTCGTCCTCAATGGCGATGGACTCAGGCTGTTCATCTTCAATAACGATGACCTCGGGCTCATCAGAATCGTCCGGTTCGGCAACTCCATTGTTGACGTCCATATTGGCGTTGTCGACATCATCATCATCATCGTCTTCATCGTTATCGTTGTCGTCGACGTCGTCCTCAATGGCGATGACCTTAGGCTCTTCATCTTCAATAACGACGACCTCGGGCTCATCATAATCGTCCGGTTCGGCAACTCCATTGTCGAAGTCCATGCGGCGTTCACCACCGTCATTGATTTCAACGACGTCACTATCATAATAGTGATATTCAGCTAAATATACATCGTCAACCACGATCATTTCGTCTTCACTATCCGAAATCACGATTTCTTCAGCCATTTTTGATCTTTCTCACGCTATCTTGTCGATGTACAGTCAAAAAGTGCACTCTCCGGAGGTTCGAGACTATAATGATGAAAACTGCTGCCCCAAATGCCCTTTTGGGGAAGTGCATATTTTCGAATCCCTATAGGTTTTTTCTAGTATGGTGGGGATGCCTATCTGCTGTTCGATTTTTTAACATAGTACGAGAGATGGAAAGCGCTTTCGCACGTGAACAAAGGCGGAATACGAAAAAAAAAAAAAAAAAAAAACGTCTCTTAAGAAGTTACGTAGAGGGCTAAGAAAAAGTGGATGAATTTATCCAGATGTTCTTTTTTTTCAACTATCTGGACGGAGGCTCATGTCCGAGACACTGTTATACACTGCAACGTTTCAACCACCTCGTCCGAAAGTCTCAAATTTTACGACTCTTTTTTTTCTTACATCGAGCGCCAGGGACCGTCATACCCTATCGCTTCGCATGTGCAACTCGGGCCTCATCATTCCATAGGTCCACACTTGAAACCCCATAAAATTTTACGACAACATGCGACGAAGACAGTGATCCGGGGAAAAAATGCATTTCCATTTTGCAGGGCTTTAGTTTTTCATCTCTGAATGATAATATATACAGAGAGTGCAACGTCAAACCTTGATGCCGACACTTGAGATCATGCAGGTCTGGACAAGTTAGCCCCATGGTTAAGGATTTTTTCTTCGTTAACACCACCCTCCAAGCTATTAGAATTTTTTTTTATTGCTCCGCTATTCAGAGCATATATGATAACGGGATGTTTATGTTGAAAAACTATAAACTTTCGGAGATCTATGGATAAAGACCTGTTTAGGCTTCGACCGTGCACCACTAAGGAACATTGAAAGTGCGGGGAAAAATGGATTTCACGACTATGAACAAAGTCAGCCGGATGGCGGAATTCCTTCCTACGAAGAAGCTATCAGAACTCCGCATTCACTCGGATCATCGAATCTCCGACATGAGGGCCGTGCAAACCAAGTTTGTGAAACGCTACATCGCGGACATCGCAGATGAGTTCGCCGTCTTCTTACCAGCACGACTTGTGAAGGCCTTCGACGACGATTTGGAAACGTTCGAGCGTATGCGGCAAGCGCCACGTGATCATCATCTCTGGATGACATACAAAGGTGGAAAATACAACAGCGTCGACTTCTTCCGACTCTGAGCACACCATGGTGGACAAAGACGAAATTCTATAGAACACCATTGCCGAACAGCTGTCCACATCATCGAAAGTATGCTGTCACTTGTGCGCAAATGGTCAACTCTACATGCAGTTGTAGAAAATACAACAGCGTGAAGTTCCATCATCTCTGAGCATGGTGGAAAAGAGCAAATTCGTGGGGGCAGCATTGTTGAGTGGAACAACCGTCGGCATCACAGTCGTCTCACCTTCGTTTTCAACGTTTTATGTGTTGACTATGTAAAAATGTATGTAAAAAACTGTTTTATCGAAGTATAAGAGGAGGAGAAGTTCAAACTATTTTCGTCGTAGAATAAAGTATACAAATAACATATATTTTCATCGAAATGTTTTTATTCATTTTTCAACAAAAACCGTCGCTCACACAACGCTTTGTATACACTCAACCAGCTTTTCAGTGATTGTACATTTGCATGGGCGCAGTTGTATTTCGTGTTGGAGGAATGATGCGGGCATTTGGATTTGGTGATTTTCGGCAACTTCTGCAGCGATGGACAGTCCAGAGTCTCCAAGTCGATGAGCTTTGTTGCGGGATCCGTGAATCTTGATAGCCATGTACATTTTTCGAAACCCTTCACATAGATGGTAGGAGCTCCTTGCAAGATTCGTCGAAAGTTCAGCCGAAGACTTTGCTACGTGGGAGCAACGGATTGACGGGGTCATTGAAGTACTGAAAACGCAAAGCCGAATTAAGCGCCCACGATTATCAACTGAACGTCAGCAGTCATTGATAGCCCAAATATCGCATGTGGAAGGATTGAAGAATTCCACACACAGACATTTTATACACATGGGTACAGGAGACAGCGATGATGGGTTAATATGGCGAGAGATTGAGTTGAACGCGTAATGGTCCACCCTTCAACCCCTGCTCGATGAAATAAATAACGTGACAGTGGCTGAGCTTTACGACAAATCCGTAATCTTCCGATAAATGTAACTAAGTATAATCCAATCCGCATTGAATGTTATATCTTATTGCCGTGGGAGATAATGATTATAAGGGCTGCAATTGATGTGCAATTAAAAGATAATATACGTTATGCATGGGCAGCTGTCAGCTTTAGACCCAGCTGAACGAAACAGTGAGCAGGCATCTTACGCACATTGTTTAACGGTATTGAATCTACTGAACATTGGATTCCCAGAGACAGCAGATAAAAAAATCGAGCTTCAAGCAATCGATTCATCACTGTGTATACCACAAAAAAAAATACCTTGTTCCGATACGCATCACTCAATGTGAGAAGGAAAAGCATATTAATTTGCTATGCATACAATGTACTAAGGACAATAATGTATGATATTTCGCATCGATCGAGAACCTGTCGAGTCTCCTGAGCACATAACTGAACAGTAACAGCCATAAGGATATATGTATGCGATCGGTGTGTGAAGTCAACATAATTACTATATTGTTATATGTGCTAGACGAATTAAACAACAATCCACTATTTCGCAGGTATTTGCATTAGTTTAGATCAGAGGGCAAATTGCAATCACATAAGATCGATTGTTGAGCAGAAAAGAAATGGACCATCCGACTACCATCGGACAACCCATAAATGGCTCCATTGTAAAGGCCTATATGAAGTGTTTATGTTTCTTAAAACTAATGACAGAGTAGATGAGGGTGTAGAACGACTGATGAGAAGAGCGTGGCAAAGGACATGTATCAATATCATGGAGTATTTATTATTGACTACTACATGTGTTGTTCATATGTCGAATCCCTACCATAGTATCAATCACAGCACAGCGCTGATTCCATATCATGATTTGTTGAAGAACTAGAAAAACTAGCGCTGTGCATATAATACATTTTCTGCGACAATCAATGCTCGTCGTGAGTTAATTCTAATACGTTGGCGCAATGACAATTATTGTGTATTCAGTCATCATCCATCAGAAGAGGTGGAAGTTGCATTACTCAAGATACAATGGCATATGCTCCACATAATATTAAATGATATAAATAAATTGTCATTACTTCGAATATTGGAAAGTAGGCAATACTTGAGTTTGTGTTTTCGATTTTGGGGTCTATACGAGTATCCACTGCTACAAAGCACAACGAAATATTTATAGATCGTACAAGCTGCCATCCCAGCTAGACAAACCAAAATATGTCATTTTTGCGTCATAGACTGGTGAAAAGAATTCTATGGCAAATGACATTACATTATTCGTCGACTGCAAACTCACCAGAGTTAAACTTTATCTCAATTCGGAATTCTATCCAGACGATGGCTCGAATTTGCACTTCGACAAAAAAAAATTCGGCCCTCTCACGGTTAATGATTGATTGCATCAGAACGAGCCTGCGAACAAATGCTACCGTAGATGCGTGAATAGAGTTCGAATGCAAGGAAGATTCACCATCGAATACAACTGCATATTGTTTCAATCGTACACGATCGCGTTGTTGCATATTGTCCAATGACCGACACTATCCATAAAATTCTATAGCTCCGCAAAATACTCCCTCGCCTAAGTGAATGAATAGTTTAAAAATGAGTTTCTTGAAGATCAACGTCAGTCATGATTGGATCTTGTCATCGACTAGATCACGCTAAAATATATTCATTATGACTGTGCCCACCTTTGTCGATCTTCAAGGATTCATTATTGGAAGGAACTTTATCGTGAAGGAAGTAGCAATTCTGAGAGCGGGATGCGTACTCTCCCATTACATTTTCGCGAGTCCCATACCATGGAGACTTCTCACCAAATCTGAGAGATACGAAGCATCATGGTTGATTCGCAATCATCATGGTCTCAAGTGGGCCTATGGAAACGTTCCATATAGCATGGCCAAAGATTTAATAACGGCCGCAGTTGAAGGTTCAACGGAAGACGACATGTGTTCTATCGTATATGTTAAGGGTCATGAAAAACGAGAATGGCTAGCTGATATACTAAATATGAAAAATGAGCTAGTTATTGAGTCGTTGAATATGGACTTGGACGATATGGATGCCTCAAGTAAATTAGATGGAAGTTCTACTCTACGATGTGAAAAGCATAAAAACCATTGTGCCTTACAAAATGTATTTAAAATCTACAATTGGTGGCTGAATCATAAAGATTCGTGCAAATAAAGGAAAATGTAACATTATGTACTTTTTTATTCTCCTCACCCCGTACTTTATTATGTCAGAATCATCGGATATCGAATTCTGCAACCGAATAAAATATTTCTTTCGAATGTGAAACCCATTTTTTTTTTGTATGGGATACACAAAAATCGAACACTTCGAGGTGTTTGAAGATTTTCGAGAGTCCTTCGTGAGATGTTCAAGAGTCTTCCGAAGACATTCATAAGACATTTAAAGACATTCCCGAGACGTTCGAAAACATTCATAATACGTTTGAAGCCATTAATGAGGGGTACAAAGAGGTTCAAGGGACGTTCTAGGACGTTCATGAGACGCTTGAAGATGTTCGGGAGGCGTTCAAGAGCCTTTAGAAAACGTTTACTAGACGTTTGAAGACATTCACGAGAGTTTCGAAGACGTTCAAGAGATCTTCGAGGGCATTCATAATACGTTTGAAGACATCGATGAGGGGTTCGAAGACGGTCAAGAGACTTCCAACGACAATCATAGTACGCTTGACGACATACGTGCGCGGTTCAGTAACGCTTGAGAGACTATCGAAGACATTTCGAGGACCTCGACGACGTTCAAGAGGCTTTCGAAGGCATTCGCGAGACTTTCGAAGACGTTTGAAGACATTCACGAGGGATTCGAAGACGTTTAATAGACTTGCAAAACCATTCACGACGGCTCAGTTTTGTTTGGGTTAGTTCGAGTTTGTTTGGGATTTTCACTCAAACAAACTCGAACTAACCCAAACAAAACTGAGCCGTCGTGAATGGTTCTGCAAGTCTGTTAAACGTCTTCGAATCCCTCGTGAATGTCTTCAAACGTCTTCGAAAGTCTTGTTTGGGTTAGTTCGAGTTTGTTTGGGATTTTCACCCAAACAAACTCGAACTAACCCAAACAAAACTGAGCCGTCGTGAATGGTTCTGCAAGTCTGTTAAACATCTTCGAATCCCTCGTGAATGTCTTCAAACGTCTTCGAAAGTCTCGCGAATGCCTTCGAAAGCCTCTTGAACGTCGTCGAGGTCCTCGAAATGTCTTCGATAGTCTCTCAAGCGTTACTGAACCGCGCACGTATGTCGTCAAGCGTACTATGATTGTCGTTGGAAGTCTCTTGACCGTCTTCGAACCCCTCATCGATGTCTTCAAACGTATTATGAATGCCCTCGAAGATCTCTTGAACGTCTTCGAAACTCTCGTGAATGTCTTCAAACGTCTAATAAACGTTTTCTAAAGGCTCTTGAACGCCTCCCGAACATCTTCAAGCGTCTCATGAACGTCCTAGAACGTCCCTTGAACCTCTTTGTACCCCTCATTAATGGCTTCAAACGTATTATGAATGTTTTCGAACGTCTCGGGAATGTCTTTAAATGTCTTATGAATGTCTTCGGAAGACTCTTGAACATCTCACGAAGGACTCTCGAAAATCTTCAAACACCTCGAAGTGTTCGATTTTTGTGTATCCCATACAAAAAAAAAATGGGTTTCACATTCGAAAGAAATATTTTATTCGGTTGCAGAATTCGATATCCGATGATTCTGACATAATAAAGTACGGGGTGAGGAGAATAAAAAAGTACATAATGTTACATTTTCCTTTATTTGCACGAATCTTTATGATTCAGCCACCAATTGTAGATTTTAAATACATTTTGTAAGGCACAATGTTTTTTATGCTTTTCACATCGTAGAGTAGAACTTCCATCTAATTTACTTGAGGCATCCATATCGTCCAAGTCCATATTCAACGACTCAATAACTAGCTCATTTTTCATATTTAGTATATCAGCTAGCCATTCTCGTTTTTCATGACCCTTAACATATACGATAGAACACATGTCGTCTTCCGTTGAACCTTCAACTGCGGCCGTTATTAAATCTTTGGCCATGCTATATGGAACGTTTCCATAGGCCCACTTGAGACCATGATGATTGCGAATCAACCATGATGCTTCGTATCTCTCAGATTTGGTGAGAAGTCTCCATGGTATGGGACTCGCGAAAATGTAATGGGAGAGTACGCATCCCGCTCTCAGAATTGCTACTTCCTTCACGATAAAGTTCCTTCCAACAATGAATCCTTGAAGATCGACAAAGGTGGGCACAGTCATAATGAATATATTTTAGCGTGATCTAGTCGATGACAAGATCCAATCATGACTGACGTTGATCTTCAAGAAACTCATTTTTAAACTATTCATTCACTTAGGCGAGGGAGTATTTTGCGGAGCTATAGAATTTTATGGATAGTGTCGGTCATTGGACAATATGCAACAACGCGATCGTGTACGATTGAAACAATATGCAGTTGTATTCGATGGTGAATCTTCCTTGCATTCGAACTCTATTCACGCATCTACGGTAGCATTTGTTCGCAGGCTCGTTCTGATGCAATCAATCATTAACCGTGAGAGGGCCGAATTTTTTTTTGTCGAAGTGCAAATTCGAGCCATCGTCTGGATAGAATTCCGAATTGAGATAAAGTTTAACTCTGGTGAGTTTGCAGTCGACGAATAATGTAATGTCATTTGCCATAGAATTCTTTTCACCAGTCTATGACGCAAAAATGACATATTTTGGTTTGTCTAGCTGGGATGGCAGCTTGTACGATCTATAAATATTTCGTTGTGCTTTGTAGCAGTGGATACTCGTATAGACCTCAAAATCGAAAACACAAACTCAAGTATTGCCTACTTTCCAATATTCGAAGTAATGACAATTTATTTATATCATTTAATATTATGTGGAGCATATGCCATTGTATCTTGAGTAATGCAACTTCCACCTCTTCTGATGGATGATGACTGAATACACAATAATTGTCATTGCGCCAACGTATTAGAATTAACTCACGACGAGCATTGATTGTCGCAGAAAATGTATTATATGCACAGCGCTAGTTTTTCTAGTTCTTCAACAAATCATGATATGGAATCAGCGCTGTGCTGTGATTGATACTATGGTAGGGATTCGACATATGAACAACACATGTAGTAGTCAATAATAAATACTCCATGATATCGATACATGTCCTTTGCCACGCTCTTCTCATCAGTCGTTCCACACCCTCATCTACTCTGTCATTAGTTTTAAGAAACATAAACACTTCATATAGGCCTTTACAATGGAGCCACTTATGGGTTGTCCGATGGTAGTCGGATGGTCCATTTCTTTTCTGCTCAACAATCGATCTTATGTGATTGCAATTTGCCCTCTGATCTAAACTAATGCAAATACCTGCGAAGTAGTGGATTGTTGTTTAATTCGTCTAGCACATATAACAATATAGTAATTATGTTGACTTCACACACCGATCGCATACATATATCCTTATGGCTGTTACTGTTCAGTTATGTGCTCAGGAGACTCGACAGGTTCTCGATCGATGCGAAATATCATACATTATTGTCCTTAGTACATTGTATGCATAGCAAATTAATATGCTTTTCCTTCTCACATTGAGTGATGCGTATCGGAACAAGGTATTTTTTTTGTGGTATACACAGTGATGAATCGATTGCTTGAAGCTCGATTTTTTTATCTGCTGTCTCTGGGAATCCAATGTTCAGTAGATTCAATACCGTTAAACAATGTGCGTAAGATGCCTGCTCACTGTTTCGTTCAGCTGGGTCTAAAGCTGACAGCTGCCCATGCATAACGTATATTATCTTTTGATTGCACATCAATTGCAGCCCTTATAATCATTATCTCCCACGGCAATAAGATATAACATTCAATGCGGATTGGATTATACTTAGTTACATTTATCGGAAGATTACGGATTTGTCGTAAAGCTCAGCCACTGTCACGTTATTTATTTCATCGAGCAGGGGTTGAAGGGTGGACCATTACGCGTTCATCTCAATCTCTCGCCATATTAACCCATCATCGCTGTCTCCTGTACCCATGTGTATAAAATGTCTGTGTGTGGAATTCTTCAATCCTTCCACATGCGATATTTGGGCTATCAATGACTGCTGACGTTCAGTTGATAATCGTGGGCGCTTAATTCGGCTATGCGTTTTCAGTACTTCAATGACCCCGTCAATCCGTTGCTCCCACGTAGCAAAGTCTTCGGCTGAACTTTCGACGAATCTTGCAAGGAGCTCCTACCATCTATGTGAAGGGTTTCGAAAAATGTACATGGCTATCAAGATTCACGGATCCCGCAACAAAGCTCATCGACTTGGAGACTCTGGACTGTCCATCGCTGCAGAAGTTGCCGAAAATCACCAAATCCAAATGCTCGCATCATTCCTCCAACACGAAATACAATTGCGCCCATGCAAATGTACAATCACTGAAAAGCTGGTTGAGTGTATACAAAGCGTTGTGTGAGCGACGGTTTTTGTTGAAAAATGAATAAAAACATTTCGATGAAAATATATGTTATTTGTATACTTTATTCTACGACGAAAATAGTTTGAACTTCTCCTCCTCTTATACTTCGATAAAACAGTTTTTTACATACATTTTTACATAGTCAACACATAAAACGTTGAAAACGAAGGCGAGACGACTGTGATGCCGACGGCTGTTCCACTCAACAATGCTGCCCCCACGAATTTGCTCTTTTCCACCATGCTCAGAGATGATGGAACTTCACGCTGTTGTATTTTCTACAACTGCATGTAGAGTTGACCATTTGCGCACAAGTGACAGCATACTTTCGATGATGTGGACAGCTGTTCGGCAATGGTGTTCTATAGAATTTCGTCTTTGTCCACCATGGTGTGCTCAGAGTCGGAAGAAGTCGACGCTGTTGTATTTTCCACCTTTGTATGTCATCCAGAGATGATGATCACGTGGCGCTTGCCGCATACGCTCGAACGTTTCCAAATCGTCGTCGAAGGCCTTCACAAGTCGTGCTGGTAAGAAGACGGCGAACTCATCTGCGATGTCCGCGATGTAGCGTTTCACAAACTTGGTTTGCACGGCCCTCATGTCGGAGATTCGATGATCCGAGTGAATGCGGAGTTCTGATAGCTTCTTCGTAGGAAGGAATTCCGCCATCCGGCTGACTTTGTTGATAGTCGTGAAATCCATTTTTCCCCGCACTTTCCATGTTCCTTAGTGGTGCACGGTCGAAGCCTAAACAGGTCTTTATCCATAGATCTCCGAAAGTTTATAGTTTTTCAACATAAACATCCCGTTATCATATATGCTCTGAATAGCGGAGCAATAAAAAAAAAATTCTAATAGCTTGGAGGGTGGTGTTAACGAAGAAAAAATCCTTAACCATGGGGCTAACTTGTCCAGACCTGCATGATCTCAAGTGTCGGCATCAAGGTTTGACGTTGCACTCTCTGTATGTATTATCATTCAGAGATGAAAAACTAAAGCCCTGCAAAATGGAAATGCATTTTTTCCCCGGATCACTGTCTTCGTCGCATGTTGTCGTAAAATTTTATGGGTTTTCAAGTGTGGACCTATGGAATGATGAGGCCCGAGTTGCACATGCGAAGCGATAGGGTATGACGGTCCCTGGCGCTCGATGTAAGAAAAAAAAGAGTCGTAAAATTTGAGACTTTCGGACGAGGTGGTTGAAACGTTGCAGTGTATAACAGTGTCTCGGACATGAGCCTCCGTCCAGATAGTTGAAAAAAAAGTACATCTGGATAAATTCATCCACTTTTTCTTAGCCCTCTACGTAACTTCTTAAGAGACGTTTTTTTTTTTTTTTTTTTTTTTCGTATTCCGCCTTTGTTCACGTGCGAAAGCGCTTTCCATCTCTCGTACTATGTTAAAAAATCGAACAGCAGATAGGCATCCCCACCATACTATAAAAAACCTATAGGGATTCGAAAATATGCACTTCCCCAAAAGGGCATTTGGGGCAGCAGTTTTCATCATTATAGTCTCGAACCGCCGGAGAGTGCACTTTTTGACTGTACATCGACAAGATAGCGTGAGAAAGATCAAAAATGGCTGACGAAATCGTGATTTCGGATAGTGAAGACGAAATGATCGTGGTTGACAGTAGTGTAATGGGGCCGATTCTAATGCAAAATTCCTACTACCGACATGTTACCGACATTTAGCCGTAACTCGAACCAAAAAAGCGGTCGGTAAGGTAGGAATTTTGCAGTAGAATCGACCCCTGCATTATCGACTGTCGATGTCTATTTACCGACCGATGGTGGGGCTCTCTGCTTACCGACCGATGGTGTGGCTCTCTGCTTACCGGCCGATGGTGGGGGGCTCTCTGGTTACCGACCGATGGCGATCCCCTCCACCGACGCGGGAAGGGGGGGGGGGTAAACACGGGGACCCACGACCGACTCCTAGCGAGGCCGCGCAACGACTGACAAAGAGTCGAAGTGCTTTGTAGTAAAAGGGACTTCCCCTCCCGCCAGAAGGATGGAGTGGCGGTAGGACGAGTGGAGGGGGACCTGATTTCTCAGAAATCCTTTCCGTGACCTGACAAAGAGCCCCCTCCCCCTCCAACAGTCAGCGGCGAGAAGAATAGGGGGTGGGGGGGCTGATTTCTCAGAAATCGTTTTAAAAATTTGAGGATGGTGAGTCATCGGGCGTCTTCTGCGGCTTGACCCCCCCCCCCCCTCCATGCGATAGTTACGTCTATACATTGACGCGTTGAAACCTGTCAGCGACTTGAGGTGTTGAATGATTATTTTCTGAGAATTTGAAACCTAGGGGAGGGGGTGTTGAAACATTGATTATCCAGTCAAAATGGCGGTTGGATTACGTTAGATTTTTTCTAAGAATTACGTGGAGATTAACGTTTGTGTGTGTGTGTGTGTGTGTGTGTGTGTGTGTGTGTGTGTGTGTGTGTGTGTGTGTGTGTGTGTGTGTGTGTGTGTGTGTGTGTTTCGGTAAGGTAGGGATTTTGCGGTAGAATCGACCCCTGCATTATCGACTGTCGATGTCTACTTGCCGACCGATGGTGGGAGGCTCTCTGCTTACCGACCGATGGTGTGGCTCTCTGCTTACCGACCGATGGTGGGGGGCTCTCTGCGTACCGACCGATGGCGATCCCGTCCGCCGACGCGGGGAGCGGGGGGGGGGTAAACACGGGGACCCACGACCGACTCCTAGCGAGGCCGCGCAACGACTGACAAAGAGTCGAAGTGCTTTTTAGTAAAAGGGACTTCCCCTCCCGCCAGAAGGAGGGAGTGGCGGTAGGACGAGTGGAGGGGGGGCTGATTTCTCAGAAATCCTCTCCGTGACCTGACAAAGAGCCCCCTCCCCTCCAACAGTCAGCGGCGAGAAGAAAGGGGGGGGTGGGGCTGATTTCTCAGAAATCGTTTTAAATATTTGAGGATGGTGAGTCATCGGGCGTCTTCTGCGGCTTGACCCCCCCCCCCCCTCCATCCGATAGTTTTGTCTATACATTGACGCGTTGAAACCTGTCAGCGACTTGAGGTGTTGAATGATTATTTTCGGAGAATTTGAAACCTAGGGGAGGGGGTGTTTAAACATCGATTGACCAGTCAAAATGGCGGTTGGATTACGTCAGATTTTTTCTAAGAATTACGTGGAGATTAACATTTGTGTGTGTGTGTGTGTGTGTTGTGTGTGTGCGTGTGTGTGCGTGCGCGTGTGTGTGTGCGTGTGTGGCGGTGAGGCTTCCGGCGCGTGACATTTTTCTGCGCTCGCCCCCCCCCCCAATTAGTAGGTGATAGGAGGAAATAAACAGATCAAAAAGACCGCTGTTTATGCTGGAGCCATGCGACGTTTCACGCGCGTGCAAACACACACACACACACACACACACACACACACACACACACACACACACACACACACACACACACACACACACACACACACACACACACACACACACACACACACACACACACACACACACACACACACACACACACACACACACACACACACACACACACACACACACACTCCTTGCAGATGCTGCGCTTGACAAAGAACCCCCCCCCCCCCGCCCAATCAAATGCGATAGCGGTGACCGTCGTCTCGGCCGCCATGAGAAATAAATGGGGGTGTCTAGAAAAATATTTGTCAGTATAGCCTCCCCGCCGACATGAGTCATTTCAGAGATTCAAAAAATGCCGTTTCTCAAAATTTGAATAAGTTTGCCTACGATCAATTTCGAAACGCTCCTCCTCCCCCCTCCCGCTCAAAAGTTCCAAAGATCAAAGGGAGTGAAGCATTTAACGATAATGTTCATCCCGGGCGATACGGAGCTGTAGGTGATTCGCGGAAAAAATAACCTCTTGTCGAGAAGTTGCTACGGAAGACTGCGCAATAAAAACGATCATGCGGTGCAGCGAAAAACAAATTTCGTCCAAGAGACGGGAATTAAGAGTGCGCATCGAACGATTGTTGAGAGACATTCAACAATTGAAGGGGGAAATAGACTCGTGGGCGCAGATGCATTCGCTGAGGATGATATTTGATAAAATCAATTTGGAGCCACGGCCCGCGAAAAATCTCCTCACCGACAAACGTCATTGGTCTAAGGCATTTCGAAAAAAATGTCGAGTACGAGATTGAAAAGAGAGCACCGTCTCGCTGCTTGGAACTCGATCTTGTGTATACAAACTCGACGTTCGAGCGGGCGCGCATACACTCACACACACACACACACACACACACACACACACACACACACACACACACGCGCGCGCGCGCACGCGTACGAGGTTGTGTAGAGATCTTCTCAAATATATATTCGCGAGCCCTTCTGCATAGGCATTTGATTTCAATTCATCGAGTAGTCGTGACCATGGATGATTGCGATAAAATTATCGATACGTTGAGGGGTGCGCGGAACACTTTCTCTCACGTGGAGAAGTGGCAAAAGTTCTGTGACGTGCATGTCAAACTCTTGGGGCAAACATTGAAAAAACCAGAGCTCAACGTCGGTCAAAAACTTAAAATTCAATCGACAATAGCGAAATTGTTGTCGTTGAGGGAAAAAATCTTGCGTGGAGTAAGCAGCGCTGGTGTAAGCGGTGCTGGTGTGAGCGATGCTCGTGATAAACTCAAGTGGGTCGATCTCGAGGCGGCATTCAAAAATCGCATAAAGACAGGCTCGATTGTGAATTTCGAGCACAAAGATGTGCACAGTTTCCTCGAAGATGCAATGCGCGTGGTAGTATCAAAACTCGACAACATCGTGCGCGAGGAGGGTAACGTGAAGGTGAATGTGACTTTAGCGTGCAAATTCCACCTTATGAAGGTGGATGAAATCATTGAGGAGGAAAAGACATTTCAAACGAAAAACGCAATCATTCTGCGATCAAGCGACATTGCCGAGTGGTTCATCGAGCACGTCCAAGCGAGACTCTCCGCAAAAATCGAGGACTTTCAGGAAAAAGAGTCGGGATGGACGTTACACGAAATCTCACATCTACTTGTAAACATCAACAAGTACGAACCACTGGGAGGAAGCTTGTCCACCTACACGCGTCTCCCACAAGATATACAGATGAAACGGGCCGTCATCAATATCGAAAACAATGACCCCTATTGTTTTCTCTGGTCCGTCACCGCAGCTCTCTCACCACGACCGAGGCGTGATGCCCATCGTACGAGTTCGTATCCTCATTACAGCGAGGTGCTCATCTACGAAGGTCTGGATTTCCCGATGAGTTTGTCAAAGATCACAAAATTTGAGCGATCAAATGGCTTATCGATCCATGTGTATGGCATTGATGGTACGACAAAAGACGGCATTAGTAAAATTGTGCCGATATATCTGAGTAAGCAAATGTCAGATAAACCGACGATTCATCTACTCATGATCAAGGCGGAAATCGATGAGGAGGAGGAGGCGGAGGAGGAGGATGCCGTTCCTAAGGTGTATCATCATTTCGCGTGGATTAAAAACATGTCGCGACTCTTGAGTAGGCAGGCGTCGAGGAAAGGACATCACCTGTGGATTTGCGACCGGTGCTTGTGCCACTTCATCACAGAAGAAATATTGCAACGCCACAAAGAGGACTGCAGTAATAATTGTCGTGTTACTTTTCCCGAAGGTACGAATACAATATTGAAATTCAAAAATTACAAGCACAAGGAAATAGTTCCATTTGTAATTTATGCTGATTTGGAATGTTTGCTCGAACCTGTCACAGCACCACAGGCTAACACTGTAAATTATCAGAAGCACACCCCTCACAGTATTGCGTACTATAAGCATTGCAGTTTCAATGACGCTCTCTCGGAGTACAAGGCGTTTCGTGGAAAGACCTGTATCGAATGGCTCATGCGTGAATTAGAAGGACTCGCCGGCTCATTGCACGACATTTTTCAAACTATAGTACCAATGAGACCTTTGAATAGCGATGAAAGTCAAAGTTTCAAGTTGGCCGAAAAATGTCACATTTGCGAAAAACCATTTGCGCCCACGAACGTGAAAGTGCGAGATCATTGTCACTTTACGGGCAAATTCCGCGGTGCCGCTCATCAGGAATGTAATTTGAATTATAAAATTGCCCACGTAGTGCCGATAGTTTTTCACAACTTGTCGGGATACGACGCACACTTTTTGATAGTAGCATTGGCTCGAACCTTCGAAGGATCCATGAGTCTTTTGCCAATTAACAAGGAGAAATATATTTCATTTTCGAAGCGCGTCAAAGGTACACGTGTGCAATATCGATTCATCGACTCTTTGAGATTCATGCCGAGTAGCATCGAAAAATTAGCATCATACCTGAAAAGCGATCAAAAAATAGTCACACGCAAGCATTGCGCTAACGCAACGGAATTTGAATTGTTGACGAGAAAAGGCGTTTTCCCCTATGACTACGTGAACTCTTGGATGCGACTCGATGAGACTGAATTGCCCGCGAAAGAGAAATTTTTCTCCACATTGAGTAATGAAGATATTTCGGCGGACGATTACGCGCACGCGTGCAAAGTTTGGACTGTCTTTAATCTTAAAACTTTGGGTGAATATTCCGACTTGTATTTGAAAACTGATGTACTCCTACTGACAGATATTTTTGAGAATTTTTGACGAAATTGCATCGACACGTACGACCTCGATCCATTGCATTATTTTACCGCACCCGGTCTATCCTTTGATGCGATGTTAAAATGTACCGATGTAGAACTCGAGCTCTTGCTCGACGTTGACATGTTAATGTTCATCGAGAAAGGTATTCGCGGTGGCGTAGCGCAGTGCTGCAATAGGTACGCGAAAGCAAATAATCGCTATATGCGAGATGATTTTGAACCAAACGAGCCCGCGTCATACTTGATGTATTACGATGTCAATAATCTGTATGGTGCGGCTATGTGCGAGTCATTGCCGTACGGCTCGTTCGCTTGGGTAGAAAAATTCGAGCAATGTATCGAGGATATTCCAGATGACGCTGAAACGGGATACATCTTGGAGGTCGATTTGGAGTATCCTCGGGAGTTACACGACACTCACAAAGATCTGCCCTTGTGCCCGCAACACTACGTCCCTCTTGGGAGCACTCAAACAAAATTAACGACCACGCTGCTGCCAAAAGAAAAATACGTAATTCACTATAGAAATTTGAAACAATGCTTGAGATTGGGATTGCGCGTTACAAAAATGCATAGAGTCCTCGAATTCAAACAGCGCGCTTGGTTAAAAAAGTACATCGATGTAAATACGGAATTGAGAAAGCGATCTGACAATGATTTTGAGAAAAATTTTTACAAACTCATGAACAATGCGGTCTTCGGTAAAACAATGGAAAATGTGAGGAAACATCGGGAAGTGCGACTCGTGACAAAGTGGAAGGGGCGGTGGGGGGCGGTAGCGCAGATCGCCAAGCCTACGTTTCATAGCTGCACCATATTTGACAAAGACATCGTTATAATCGAGCTCAATCAAGCGTGCGTTCTATTCAATAAGCCTATATACACAGGATTTTCCATTCTCGATATCTCCAAACTCTGGATTTACGATTTTCACTACAACTACATGCGTGAACGATTCAACGATCGAGCAAAATTATTGTACACAGACACTGATAGTCTCATCTATCACATCAGCGTGCCCGACATTTATGAAACGATCAAGTGTGACATTGACAAGTTTGACACGTCTGATTATCCGCCAATCAATCCGTACAATATGCCTTTGCGCAATAAGAAAGTATTAGGTCTCATGAAAGATGAGAATAATGGTCGTATTATGACGGAATTTGTGGGCTTGAGAGCGAAATTGTACTCGTTTAAAGTTCTCGACTGTGACGATGCGAAGAAAAGAGCTAAGGGTGTAAGGCGGTCAACCCTGAAATCCATCACATTCGACGATTTTAAAAATTGCTTGTTTTCGCATGAAAATCTCGTCAAGGTGCAACAATTGATCTTGAGTAAAAAACACATTGTTCATACGGCGATGCAAAATAAAGTCGCTCTCAGCTGGAGAGATGACAAAAGAATGCTAATTCCAGATTCCACGGACACTCTTCCATGGGGTTTTGCTTATATGTAAACTGAATAAAAAGAAAACTGTCTATATGTGCGTGTGTGTGATTGAAGACTCATTTTTTCTATCCCCTCTCCTGTGGAACAGCGACTGATATCGGACCCATTCTAGATGTAAGCAAACGTTGGCTCACTCTTTAACGTCTCCTCTCCCGAGAGTACGATTTGTTCGGTCCTTGGGGGGGGGGGGGGGGGGGGGGGGTAAAATGACGCATGGATTTTTTTCAAACATTTAATAAAATCGTTTTTTCACAAATCTCCTCTGTCGATCCAACTGTTGTGCGTATCGTCGAAGCCTAGCCACTTGACGAGCATTCGATTTCCACGCTTCTTCACCACCTTCTCAACGAGATAAATGTCGGGATACTTGACTTTCTGGAGCTCCTCTTCGTAGAAGCAGCCGGCGATGGGTTCATCCCGATGGTCTCTGAGATTGTACGTCGTTGGATTCGTTCTTTTCACTCTGCATATCGTGAATACTTCCGTTGTCCAATTTGGCGTATAACCCTTTTCAAATACATTCTTAAATTTGCTAATTCGCACATTATCGCCAATTGAGAATTTTTGCGATTTTTTTGCCGATAATCGGCGCTGGCGGAAAATACGATGGAGAATCTGTCTTTCATTTGTGCGATTGATATTTTTCGGTTTTTCCTTGATGGTTCGATGCACGGTATTGTTGTATTCGCTAACTAGAGACTCCAAAATATCTATCCATTTGTAACTTCCACGAAGACTGAATTGCATCCACATTTTATTTTTTAACGTTCTATTGAAACGCTCGCAGATTGATGCTTTCAAATTGCTATACGTTGAGTACATGTTTATATTGTATTTTTTCACAAGAGCTTCAAACTGTGAATTATAAAATTCTTTTCCACGATCGACGTGCAAGTTCTTAGGTATGCGGCCCTGATTGAATATAGATTTCATTGCCATCGTCGTATCTGTACCGCTCTTGCTTCTCAACGGCACGGCCCAGGCGAATTTGGAGAATATATCGATGACGGTCAGGAGGAACTTATGTTGCGAGTTTTGCCTCGCGTACGATAACATATCTACGAGGTCGGCTTGCCACGTTTCATCCAGGCCTCGGATTTCAACGTTGCGACGAGTATAATTTCTTCGTGCGGGCTTATGCAGCTCTCGCACGAGAGTCAGTTTTTTGTCATAATTCATGGCGCGCGCGCGCGCGTAGGGATCCACACACATCAACGCTCAACGTGCGAATGTCGGGGGGGAACACTATCGTTTTGCTAATAAATAATTCCAGCCTCGCGCAATTCTTCTATGATCGATATGATTTCATTGGAATGCGATGAGTTGCCTGCCGCTTGAGATGCGTGAAGTAATCGGAGACGATCTACAAGCTCGTTCGGATTGTCCCAGTAAACATAATCAAATTGCATATTTTTTCGGGCTTTCTTGTACATTCCCCGACCCGTACGTGCACGAATTATTTTCGAAATGTAAATCTTGAATTTGTGATTGTTTTCACGTCGCACAGCTCCGTCGAGCCTGTAATATTTTTTATGAGCATTCGTGGCAATGATGATATTCTCATAGTTTTTCAAATCGTTCGGTTCGAGAATCCCGACATTTGGCACTTTTTTAAATAGGAGCTCCGTTAATCCCACCGTTGCCGTATAACTTTTGTCCCCCACACGAATATGCGAAGAATCGAAAATTATCGGAGAATCGCCAATCATTAATTTGGTATTCGCGAGCATTCGCACACCGTATGAGATATCCAGGCTTTTCTTTCTACCTGCACGTAACATTACGAGATACTTTTTTATCAATTCATCGACTCGACTGGGTGAAACGTCATCATTATCCTCATCATCATCATCATCATCATCATCACCATCATCATCATCATCATCAACGGCAGCATCTTTATACGCCGCTGTCAAAGTTGAATCTCCCGGTGACTCATTCTTAACTTTACTCTCTTCTTCTTTCGCTTCATCCTTGACTTCCTCCTCCTCTTCCTCCCCCTTCATTGGCGACATTTTGTGAGAAACGAGCTTTTCCAATGGTGCGACTATCGGCTTAAAGACATCCTGCATCGCCAGATCGGCATTATCTCTACCCATCTTTATCATTCGATGTTTACGTCTAATTGCATCGCTAGCCTTGACGATTTGCTGTAGCACATCTTTTTCATGCAAAAGTTGTCGGCGCTTCATGCTGTTGTTGTCGGATTCACAATACAAGCAATACTGTATGCATTGGAGGGAATAGCACGTTATTTATTGACTCGAAGGAAAGAATCAAAGCATCGTCTATACTTACCCTCATGGATACTGCTATCCTTGTCAATTGTAAGGAATCCATACTTGCAGGAATTCCAACATTCGGAGCATATATTTTTGAAGTGTGTATATGACATGTCGGTATTCACATGGTCATCGTACACATGTTCAAGGTTCGAATCATCCTGCTTGAAGAGAACTATGAAATTCGTATTATCGCGTACGAGATGCTTAGGAATACGAGCGTATGTTTGAGACAGATAGAAACAGTCAACGTTCTCATGCCTTCCCATGGAGAAAAAGGCTCTGACGTTGTCCTGTTTCTCGCACGCTATATCGTCAAAGATAAATATGGAGTTTGGTCGCGCTTCGCTGGGTGGCACCACTTGTTCATGCTCGTTAAATGGATGATATTCGAGGCCCTTCACGGGCTTGAGAAATTGTTCGAGTAACTGGTATTTCGGTTGTTTCAGCGACTTTGAATAGAGATAAACGTTTTCGAATCTCAGACCATTCGGGTGTATTACGAGGGTGAGCAACGCGTTGGTTTTTCCGCAGTTCGAGGGGCCGCAGAATACCGCGCGAATCGTATTTGGCAGCAAATCACCATGACGCTTTCGTCCACCGTCTCCCCGAATTTGCGTAAATTCATCAAAGTTTATCACTGGCAGCTTTCCACACGTCTTGGACTTCATCTTCGTCGCGACTGACATTATTTTCGTATAAAACGAGCTTTTATATCGATTACCGCTTCAGTCGACCGTCGACCTTCATAATGATCGAACGTCGAGGAAGGAAGTCCGGTAAAGGTCTCCTCAATCGTATCATCAACAAACTTCCCGTTGAATTGCACTTGCCGGGATATCAGTATTGCGGGCCCGGCACAAAGCTAGCTAAACGTCTTGCACGCGGCGATCCTGGAATAAATCCGCTGGATGCAGCTTGCAAGGAGCACGATATCGCGTATTCGAAAAATCGTGAAAACCTCGAAGCTAGACATTCTGCGGATAAAATATTGCAGGATAGAGCTTGGCAACGAGTTCGCGCCAGCGACGCTGGTATCGGGGAAAAAACGAATGCGCTTGCCGTAGCAGGAATCATGAAAACAAAGAGAAAGCTTGGTATGGGGATTAAGAAGAGGAGGGCAAAAGTCGCCGGCTTAAAGAAAATTATCGATGCAGCGAGAAAAGCCATGGTGAAGAGTGAAGATTCAAGTGCTGTCGCTGCGTCGGCCTTAAAGGGTGCGCGGGCAGCCATCAAGAGAGTCGCAAGTGGCACGCGCAAAGTGCGTACGCCTCGAGTGTTGCCTGTACCTCGTAAAATCGGGGGCTTCCTGCCGTTTCTCGTGCCTATCTTTGCCGGGCTTAGCGCTGCGGGGGCGCTAGCAGGTGGTGCGGCCAGCATAGTCAAAGCGGTCAAGGCCGCTCAAGCAGCGAAACGTGAGCTCGAAGAAAGCAAACGTCACAATCGAACGATTGAAGCAATAGCATTGGGCAAAGGCTTGCATCTCAAGCCGTACAAACAGGGAATGGGTCTTTTTATCGCGCCAAAAAACGTACAGTAGAGCTACCTCACCGACCACTCACCGATGCGGATTTATCGAAATACGCCAAAATAATGAAAATCCCCTATTTTCGCGGAATTTACATGCGAAATCAATTGCCCAAGGGTGGTCCATGGCGGCACGAATGTGCCATTGTAAATCTCGATGAGGATATGGGGTCTGGCACACATTGGGTGGCGTATAAAAAAACCAACAATAGAGTCCAGTATTTCGATAGTTTTGGCGATCTTCGACCACCAGCTGAACTTTTGAAATACTTCGGTGTGAGTAGCGTGGATTATAATTACAAGGGCTACCAGAAATACGACACATTCGAATGTGGTCATTTGTGCCTCAAGTTTCTCTGTCGACAATTAACGCGTCGAGAGAGATTTGCTCTGTATAAAAGTGGGTGATGATGGGGAAATCGGGCAGTTTGTCAAACGACATTATGGATAACAGTCTTACGTTGACCTTATCGGGATCATCGTCTGTGCTCGAGGCTCAATACTTTCCCCCCATTGAACTCGCCCCCCACAAGAATTATACCCTCGGACTCATCGAACTCCTAACCTACAATTCCATTCCAAATATAGACACTGGACACAACAAATTTTACGTTGGCAAGCACATTTTTACCATACCTACGGGCAGTTACGAATTAGCCGACATTGCGACATATTTGGAAAAAGAGCTGGCGAAAAAAAATATTACCATTCGCATCAGGCTCAACCACAATACGCTGCGCAGTGAAATCGAGTGCCATTAAGAAATATATTTCACGCCCGAGGATTCTATCGGACGTATGCTAGGATTTGCACCCCGTAAACTGCGAGCTGGTGAAAAGCATCAATCGGATAATCTAGTGACCATTCTTAAAGTGAACGCCTTGCGTGTCGAATGTAACCTCACAGCTGGCGCCTATATTAACGAGCGAAGAGTACACACAATCCACGAGTTTTTCCCATCCGTACCGCCAGGCTATAAAATCATCGAGGTTCCATCGCACGTCATTTATCTACCAATCGCGAGCAAGACAATAGATAATATTCAACTCCGAATAGTGGATCAGGACGGTGATTTGGTGAACTTTCGCGGTGAGACAATTACCATACGATTACACATCAAATCGCAATGGGTATAGTCTTTCATGGACTCTCGCGTACTTATAAAAAGAATAATCCGTCGGTGAAAGAGAGCAGTAGTCAATGGACACGCACACCGCTAACAACGCAGAACGTGCTGTTTTTGAGGAGTTTGGGTCTACGAATACGTGGAAAAATCGCATTAAAAATTACATAATCTGCATTGCGTGCGTATGCTGTTTGAGATGGAGGCGGAAATAACTGATATCAAAACACCCGTCATCTTCGATGATTCAATCGCGCATTATGAGATTCACGCTCATCAGCCGTATGCATCTACAACCTTCGATAACAGTGACGAAATACGTATTTCCATTCAGCATCAAGACATATGCATACTTCCCAGTCAAAGTTCGCTGCGCATATGCGGGCGAGTCACCAAAGCCGATGGTACACTCGCCGCCAACACGCATTTCGCAAACAATGGCATTTGCTATTTGTTCGACGAGGTGAGATACGAGCTGAATGCCATGGAAATAGATCGATGTAAAAATGTGGGCATAACGAGTTCGCTGAAGGGATACGCATCCGTGAGTGAATCGAAGAACTATAAACTTGAGAATGCAGGCTGGTATGATGTGCGCAGCGGGCATGCTGTCGCGGATTCTGATGGGAATTTTGACGTGTGCATACCGCTGAGTATGATCCTCGGTTTCGCCGAAGATTATCAAAAAATCGTTGTGAACGCGAAGCATGAATTGATTCTATTGAGATCGAAGACTAATGATAATGCGATATGGCAAACCGCGGGTGACGTTGACATCAAATTCACATTGCAAAAAGTAGAATGGCTCGTGCCATACGTGACGCTCTGCGACAAGCGTAAAATTCAGCTTCTCAAGTTTATCGGTAAAGACGCACCGATACCCATGACTTTCCGCTCATGGGAATTGTACGAATACCCAATGCTCCCCGCGACCTCGAAACACATGTGGGCCGTGAAGACCTCTACGCAACTTGAGAAGCCGCGATACGTCATTCTAGCCTTCCAGACTGATCGTAAAAACAAAAAAAGCGCAAATGCGAGTAATTTCGATCATTGCGACATCACCGATGTCAAACTCTACCTCAATTCGCAAAGTTATCCCTATGGAAATTTGAATCTGGATATTGCTAAGAATCAATATGCGCTTCTCTATCAAATGTATGCAAACTTTCAATATTCGTACTACAATAGACAGTCTGAACCATGCTTGAAAAAAATGGATTTCATCAAGTACGCTCCGCTTATTGTCATTGATTGCTCGAAGCAGAACGATTCCCTCAAGTCCGGCCCCGTTGACGTACGCATCGAATTCGAATCAAAGACTAATATTCCCGCCAATACTTCCGCATACTGTCTCATTCTCCATGATCGTATTGTCGAGTACAATCCGATAGGTGGCGGGGTTAGAAAGTTGATATAAAGAAAGTGGAGATCACGCGCCCCTCCTCAGTCATCATCATCATCATGGAGTTTATCGTTGATGTGCAAGGCTTCAAGCGGCCGATCAACAAATTCGTCCCGAAAGAAATATCAATTGTCGAGGTGGGGAGCGTTGACGGCAAGCCCTTAACGTTTCTCTTCGAACCTCCGTACGCCTGGAATTCTCTGCCGGGAAAGTACAAAAGTACGAATGTGTGGTTGGAACGCAATTACCATGGTTTACGATGGGACGATGGCGACTTTCCACACGACGCGATCCCCATGTTCATTCGATCAATCTTACAACACGCTCGAATCGTCTACATCAAGGGCTTGGAAAAATCGCTGTGGTTGAAGAACTTCACCGACCTAGCAACGGAGATCATCGAACTGGAGACTCTGGATTGCCCATCGTTGAAGAAGGTTGCGTCAAAAGTGCCACGAAACAACGGATGTCCCTACCATGCGACTCTCGATCCAAAATTCACATGTGCCTATGAAAATGTTAAATTTTTGGAAAGATGGTTGAAAGAGGATGCGAAGAAATAAATTTTTTTTTACAAAATTTTTCTTTTATTTACAAATATATTTTTTTACAAAATTTGCCCTCATTCACACACACACACACACACACGCACGCGCGCGCGCGCGCGCACACACACACACACACACACACACAAAATGTCTCCAAATCGCAAAAACGGTCATGGCGAGGTTCGCAGATTTCTTCTCGACAGATGTCCGCTGAGAGCTGATGTCGACCTGGAGCACCTTGTAGATCGGAAATTTTTAGACATCGATTCACTGCCGCGTTGCGAGGTTCGTAGAATTGCAGGTCGGAGCAGATCTTCTCTGCCCACATGTCAACGAACCTCGGTGATGATTTTTGTTGCCAACACCTCGGTGACTCGGGGGGCTTCTTCGCCTGGAAAAAAACGGCCTTTTTTTTTTCACTCGCAATTCACTTGAAACAGTCAATCGACACTCGCTTCCTCCTCCTCACCGATCACTGCATTCGCGGGGGCTCGGTTGGCAGGTTCGTTTTGAATTCCATGCTGTTGAATTTTCCGCCGATGTAAACCATGCAAAGATCTCCGTTGTACGCTAACGCCAACATGGTCTGGAATGTCGCTGGATTCGTTTCAAGCACCTTACTGATCCTCCCAGGTAGA
>OX632357.1:7504254-7626754 GCA_951751655.1 Ophion costatus | reverse complement strand
CCCCACAGAGTCGTCAGCGGCTTCCCCCTCTCGCCCGCGGGTCCAGCTATCGCCTGGAAGACAGCGTCACCAAAAACTAGCCTCCCCACTCTCTAACACCCCCCTCCCCCACCCCCGCCGCCACAACCGCGCAATCGGCTGCCGCGTGCAGGATCCCCCCCACCGCCATGCATACCGCGGCTTCCCCGCGTTCGACCGCCCCCCCGCCGCCAGGCATTCCACGGCTTCCCCGCGCTCGACTCCCCCGCCCCGCTCCCCCCTGAGATCCCGGAGTTAGAACCGCTCCAGCCCTACTACTAACGTGAGAATTGTCGGGATCTTGTCTTAGCAGTGGTGGCACTCCGTTCGCCACGTTCACGGGAGGCAGCACGTCCACATCGTCGTCCGAATTAAAATTGGTAAAATCCAAGTCGCACGACTCCAATTTGTTCACGAGCTCCTCCTCTCAGGGCACCTCGTTCTCCGATTTCTCGAATATCTCGGCCCAAAAATAGATTGCGGGATCGACTACAAAAAATACACATTATCTACAATAATATATATATCGGCATATGTCGAAGGTCATTGCGCATATGCGACAAAAAATGGACCTGAAAAATATGACCTCCTCAATTGTCTATATCTCCTAATACTAATAATAATTATAATGATATTAAAGCGAAAACTTTTAATCAAAGTTGAAAGTATAATATTAAAAACAGTTAGTAGTAAACAATAACATAAATAAGAGAGACAGTATAGTAAATTTAGTAAAATATAAAAATTGAGTAAAAAAAAAATAGTCTTCAAAATCATTTTAATTATAAACGTCTGTGTTCCATTTTGGCCAATCCAAAGAAAATGAAAAATATCTAATATAAATGTAAGGAATATTTATTATTTATATTATTTGTTTATGATCTTATTACTTGTAGATTTAATTAATAAAAAATTGGGATTCTCAGCCACATCAAAAAAACATTTTTCTTCTCCCTAATGAATTGTCCATTGAGACGCATTTATTTATCTAAAACAGAGTATGTCCAAATTCTTTTTCTGTGAAGATGAAGTCTGAAATTGAAAATTTTAGTTGGAAATTCATTTTATGATAAAAAAAATCTTTTTTTCACAACGAACTCGTTTTTTTTGTAAAAGTTTTGGTTAATTTCACCGTGGAAGATCCTGAACGCGTGGAATCATTAAAATTGGAAGAAAATTCAATTCTCGTGGGTTTTACCATTGTGCTTTTAACTCAAGATTCATTTGTTGATATGCGATTCGAATGAAAGAGACGGAGAAGAAGTCGCTCGTATATTTTTGCACTGCTTTAGACGAGAGGTATTAATTGCGGCATTGCTCGGGATTTTTCAGGTATTAAATGCAAAATACACACGTGTGGCATTGATCATTGGGAAGCAGATGGAAAATATTCGGATGAGGGGTTTTCCGGGGCTACAGTGGTTAGGGGTGGGGTTAAATCCAGCGCTACGATGCAAAATTGCATCGTAAGGCTTACGACTTAGTCTATTCGAGAGCAGAAACATACCTACCGAATTTAGGGAAACTACGATAAGAAAACAATTGCAACCGAAAAGAAACCGGATTCGGAACAGACGAGCCTCTATGAGCAAGAAAAGGATGAAAAAGAATGTTTTGTTGTCGAAGAAAAATCGAATGAACGGTAAAGGGCCCCCTGAAATGTGTTTAAAAAAAACAATACAATGCCAATGAATTGGAGCTAAATCTAATCCAGCAATAAGCACGCATAAAGTGTTTTAGTAATTTACGGAATGTTTCCAACTTATGTAGTTATCAAATCGCATTTCGGATCACATTTTTAACATTCGTTTGCCCGGATCTCTCGGCATCGACTATTATTTCTATGCATAAAAAGATTGCATGCATTATTTTGGATGCATTGTACTGACGTTTGGTATCATGGTCATTGTCATAGTGTGTAGCGGAAAGAATTCCGGCGGAGACTTACGTCTTCATGAAATAAATAATTTTCTCCATTTAATTTGTGAAAAAAAGAGGTAAAGAGGAAAGGAAGAGTCAAAGCGGAAAAAAGAATTGCGTAAAAGAAAAACTTACCCTGTCAAAAAAGTTTCTTTGTCCAAAATGGCACTTTGTCCAACGCTTTCCGTCGAATCTCGCCAATTCCTCGGATGTCTTAAAGTTGTCCTCTTCACACGTCCGGTAACGCACGATCGAACACTCTCTCACATTAATTATCGCTCCCAAGCGACGAAAATTGATATTTTTCGCACAATTGTACTTTTTATTTGCCACCTCGTCCGGCGTAACGACTTGTCACTGGTACGGCTTTTGCGCGCTTTCTACAGAGCCGTAACGCGAGAGGCAGACGGAAGATGGTGGAATAAGCTATTCTCCCGTGCGTACTTAATAACTGTTACAGATGGCATATTTATATATATTTTTTCAAGGAATTATATGACAGAATATTATTCTTACCAAAACACTTCCTCTTGCATACGTACTTATAAATATGTAATATGCCATACCGTTCATGTACGATTCGCTCGAATCGTACGGCGTAATAGTACCGTACCGGTACGGTAACAGTACGCCGTAGTGCTCGTGTACGATTCGCTCGAATCGCACGGCGTATTGGTACGGTGACATTACGCCGTACTGCTCGTGTACGATTCGCTCGAATCGCACGGCGTACCGGTACCGTAACATTACGCCGTGACATAGTACGCCGTGACAGTACGGTAATGGTACGGTGACTTCACGCCGTGGAGTGCCCTAGGGGAATCGTACGCTTGTCTATCTGGGCTGAGGTATAAGAAAAAAAACAAATTTTCTGAAAATTTCATCCCCGCCAACGCAATAGTTTTGGAAAAATGAATTTTTTAAAAATAAAAAACAATAAAAATTCGGGAAACGCTTCAGTGGATCGATTCGATTTTTTTTTGGTACTTGTTACGATCAAACGTGTTACGGAATAAAATTATAGAACATTTTGCGAAAGATTAAGGTTTAAAAAAAAATAATGTTCCTTGTTTTATTTTTTTTTACTATAATCCACTTGGGGTACAATTACGAAATTTTTTTCATATAATCTTTGGGCACCTTATTAGATTATATAATGTTTTCAAAATGATCGGTTTGGTACGCCACAGTGAAAAAAAAAGAAACAGACTTTATTGATATATTTTAGTTATATATCTATATAACTGAAATATATCAATAAAGTGTGTTTCTTTTTTTTCACTGTGGCGTACCGATCATTTTGAAAAAATTATATAATCTTATAAGGTGCCCAAAGATTATATGAAAACATTTTCGCTATTGTACCCCAAGTGGATTATACAGGGTGCGCCAGAGAAACTTACTTATTTGAAAGGTCAATAAAAACAAAAGTACTTCAATCATTGTTTTAAATTTTTTTTTATTTGAGAATACAATATCCCAATTTTTTTTCATGTAGTCTTGAAAATGACATCGGATAAATGGCGACCCCCACTGCGCATACACTGATGAAGTCGATTTTTGAAATTCGTATCCACTCTTTGCAGCATATCAATCGGTATGTTGGCAATGGCGTCGCGAATGTTGTTCTTGAGGTGTGCTATGGTCCGTGGTCGATCGACATAAGCCAGAGATTTCAAATAACCCCATAAAAAGAAATCGCATGGAGTCAAATCTGGAGAGCGTGCCGGCCATTGGAGATCGCCTCTGAGAGTTACCGCGCAGTTACCGTGAATGGAGCTCGTTACAGGAACATGATCGAGGAATTTTTTCTTCCAAGACTCGAAGAAATGAACGTTAGGAACGTGTGGTTTCAGCAAGATGGAGCCACAGCACACACAGCACGAGACTCAATGAATTTGTTGCGACAACATTTCCCCGACCGCCTCATCTCTCTCAGAGGCGATCTCCAATGGCCGGCACGCTCTCCAGATTTGACTCCATGCGATTTCTTTTTATGGGGTTATTTGAAATCTCTGGTTTATGTCGATCGACCACGGACCATAGCACACCTCAAGAACAACATTCGCGACGCCATTGCCAACATACCGATTGATATGCTGCAAAGAGTGGATACGAATTTTAAAAATCGACTTCATCAGTGTATGCGCAATGGGGGTCGCCATTTATCCGATGTCATTTTCAAGACCACATGAAAAAAAAATTGGGATATTGTATTCTCAAATAAAAAAAAATTTAAAACAATAATTGAAGTACTTTTGTTTTTATTGACCTTTCAAATAAGTAAGTTTCTCTGGCGCACCCTGTAGTAAAAAATAATAAACCAAGGAAAATTATTTTTTTTCAAACCTTGATCTTTCGCAAGATGTTCTATAATTTTATTTCATAAGACGTTTGATTGGAACAAGTACCAAAAAAAAATCAAATCGATCCACTGTACCGTTTCCGGAAAAAAAAATGTTTGTGGATATTTTTAAAAAATTCATTTTTCTAAAACCATTGCGTTGACGGGCATGAAATTTTCAGAAAAATTGTTTTTTTTTATACCTCAGAATATACTACAAATTTCGCTGGAAAAAATGCGGGGGCAATTTTTCGCTACTTACCCGGCTATGGCCTTTGTTTTATAATTCCTACCTAGAGTGTTTACTTTTCCCTTTATCTCATTGATTCGCGAGGAGTCATCTTCATTATTAGTTCGATTACATCAAGAGGGAAGTTTTTTATTTATAAATATCAGTACATCCCGATCACTTTCAATACGTCAATACTCTTTATCGGAAGGCTTCGTATAGTATAAAAATAGTAAAAATCATAAATATTGAAGACCCTTGGTGAAGTGTATATATATGTATGCATATATATACACTTGAACGAAAGATCTCGAAAAAATTTTCAGCGAGAATGGCATGAATGCGTGAGTTGTTTAACGTTAGAAGTTCTTGAGGCCCTGAAAAGGGCTGTTGATTCCATCTGGAAGGTCGGGGCTCGTTTCCACAGGCTACAAATGATCGGTCCCGATACAATTTTCTGCGAGAATGGGGGGAATATGTGTGTTGTTTTACGTTAAAAATTTTTGGAGCCCTGAAAAGGGCTATTGCTTCCATCTGGAAGGTCAGGGCTCGCTTCTGCAGGCTGAAAACAAAAAAATGTGCATCATGAAAATATTTAGAAACTACTAAAGTGTGTACTATTTATATATAAAATGAATTAATACTCTCCTTGATGCAAACGTGAGAGATGCAGATTCGCAGACATGATGAGACTCGCCCGTTGGTACTCTAAACCGCATTCGATTGAAAACACAAACGCTTTTTTAAAAACATAATGTCCCACCTATTCGTTATTAATTTATCTATTGCTATATTACGTGTAAATTTTAGATCAAACCTTTCTTGTCTTTTCCAACGTCACGAAATGTACACCGACGAATAGTAAGCCTTCAAAGCTTCGCGTTCTTCCGCATCCTCTTCGTTTTGATACGCGCTTCGTCATTGTTTGCGTTGAACGACTTTGCCAAAAAATGACCTCGCATGACGATATAGAAATCGACAATCCTGCGGGTTGTCTCCTGCCGGTGATCCTCACATCCAACCATCGGCAAACCTTTGTGCTCGGACAATCTCTCTACCGCCGTATGGAGCGTATTGATGGTGATACCGAACTTGCCAACGACGTCAAGAATCGTTGACTCTAGTGTCCCCGTGAGTTGGAATAGGTCGTCACTGGGATGCAGTAAGCCTCCGTACAGATTCATAAGATTAATCATCGCATCTCTCGACTCGTCTGGTTCGTTGTTGTCAGATTGCAATGTTTCAATGCAATCTTGACACTTGATCTGCTTGAGCATTTTTCGCACTACGTATCCAGCGATGTAAGCCTGTACTTCTGAACTCGTGCGGCATACGTCGTAGGTATGATCATGGACGCGATCGTCGTTCCATGTGCTCATGGAGCAGGATAACGAGTAACCGTGATCGTGGTGCTCGTTGGCTTCGGCAGGTCCATCCTCAACAGAACCTCCCTCAAGCAATCGGTCAAGTTTTTCCACCCATTCAGTGCGAGGCTTTCTTGAGTCAGCCAAGGAATCTTTCGTCTGCATCAACACTTGCAGAAGTTCCGTGCCGCTGACCTTGGAATTTTTTGGTGGCTTGATTAACGAGTAACTGCACAGTAGACGGTACAGTTGAGCGAATAATTTAGGGTCCGGATGATCGTTGTCCCCTAACGCTCCACGCATCATTCCGAAGAATCTCTGAAACAACAGCGTTCAGAATAGGGTCAAATAGTTACTACAGTCTATCGAGCATGGTAACGAGCATAGTATGCATTGCCTCAAGGAACAAGAAGAATAAAAGTTTTACATACCTCCAATGCATCTTGATTCAAGCGAGCAGTCATGAGGTACTCAAAATTTTCTTGCTTTTGAAGAGTGTCGAGAATTTCCAATGTAGCGCCCAACGTGACTTTAAAGCCGTTAATCGTACTTGAAGATATGGGCATCTCTGACTTCGGTGTAGTGGACTCCCATTCTCTCAAGAACGCGTCGAATTCAATTATTGCTTAATTTTGATAGTAAACGCATGTGGAAGTTAGTTGCCATGCAATAGATGAAAAGTTAAATGCAGTCAGACAAAATTAAAAATCAGGCAAGATGTTTCTTCGTACAAGAAGTACATTAGTGGTAACGTAACCTCTGTAAATCAAAAGTGAAAAAAAGAAGAAAACACGGAACGAATATTAGATTATAAAAACAAGCATAAGAGTGTAGCAATAAAATTGAGAGGTGCTGTGATGTTCACCGCTATCTTCATAATGCAGAAACGAAATATTCATGCAAACCAAGCCGTAAAAGAGAGAAAAAATAAAATTGGAATACCCTAACACTTACTGTGGTAACCGATTTCTATTGTTTACTTATGAAATTAGTGCATTAACGAAGAACGTAAATGTTCACACTTAAATGTTCCAAGATTACGGTTAACAAGAAGCTGCCACAATTCAGACTCAACAATTCCTTTCTAGAAGGACTTATTGAGTCTGAATTGCACAAAATTGTAAAATGGGTCGATCCAGAGCGACGACGGGTGAAATTCCGACGTTGATAGGTTCAGCAGTCCGTGAAATGTAACAGCTGTCCCGCTAAATACTAAAAATAATTGGAAATTAGTACGCGTCCATTTCAATGTACATGCTACATTATTAGCATCGTAAGTGATTTATCGAATGAGCAATATCTTTTGGAGCAGTAGGGGTCCTATACTGAGTCCAAATTCATCGATTTATGGATTTTATCCTACTTTCATCTCAAGAATGGCTCAAAACATAATTCGTCAAGATTTTCGATTAAATAAAACAAATACAAGAAAATACATAAAACATTCCGATAGTTTGATATGCTATGCTAGCCTGCTTTCATTTCCTCGAACGAATTGAAATCCTGTTGTGGAACACAAACTCAACATTCAATTGTCATTATCGGAAAATTTGGGTGTTCATCTTTGAGTCCAATTTGACCTGAAGCATCAATATTTTTGTTTACTTCTCATTAATCTGCTTTGTAAACGTACCTTTTTCCGAGGGCAGTTTTCTGAACCACGCAGAGCATTTTGAGGCGTACGTGACATCATAGCTGTTATGAGATTGTCCATTCTTTCGCAAAGCTTTGGCGTTGGTTGCGAATCCACCAACTCGGGACACTCAGGCTTGTTCCGATAAATCTCCATGGCGACGCGGACTGGGAGCGAAAACAACTGAAATCATTCGAAAAAATAATAATGGAATGTATCTCCGGATATTAACAATTAACTTTGATCGGCTGTTGAATGACAAAACATAGTTTAAGTTCAACTCTAGAACTGGGATAAGTAACAACGAATATCAATTGTATAAAAACCGGTAAACAACTTACTTGAAAAGCCAAAGGCACGTTCATTTTTTGATATCCTACGGGATTCAAATGAGCCGGCGTTAGGCGGTAAGCAATACACATGTTGGGTTTCATGAACTGCTCATATTTAATTAACGCCTCCCAGTGATTCTTTTCTACCGTACGGTCGGGTGTCTGAAACGATATATAATATTCAAGTACAGCGCTATACAACTCATTCTTTCTTTTCTTTCTTAGGTACAGCTCAGATGACTGTTTAAGAGCACAACGACTTTCATTATCATAAATTTGTTTCTTTGCTTACAATTAAGCGATATGTATACTATTACAATGCGTAATGAGTAGTAATTAATTACCTCAATAAACCTGCGTCTGATCAAGCCGTTTCGGAAACATTTTGCCAAGTGTGGGAAATCGGATATCATCCACAGACGTTTATTATGATTACACGGATGCTCGCAGCTGAATCTTCCGTCCTGAATCCCAAAGATAGACCACACTGCTCTATTCCATTGACCTCCATCAGTGGTGACGACGTCAACGTGGAATCCGCTGTTCGATAGCAATATAATGCAGTCCAAAATAAGCTTGTGCAATATAGCACTTGTCACCGAGTCGTTGGTTAGGAAGCAGCCGAGATCCTGCACCCAACGTCCTTGGAATGGTTGAAACATAAAAACCAAAGCGTGGTTTGCACGAGTGTTCTTTTTTCCTTCAGGAGTGTACTGCCCGAGATCAACGAAACCATTAAACTCCAGAGTCTGCTTGTTAAACGAGATGGACTCACTCAATTTCATCTCATCGACGAGAAGCGAACCTGAAATATAAAATTACAATAAGCTGATTTATAAATATCATCAAGAAATAGTAATATGTAAAAAAAATCAATTGGATTGCAGTACCTCGATTTTCAGAGGACTTCATTTGTGAGCCCTTCGTTTTCATGCACTCAAAAATGGCAGTTCGAAAACCATATGCTGATGAGCTTATCTTCTGAATATACCGATTCAGTGTTTCTCTGCAGGGAAGTGGCAGAATTTTACGATCTCAAATATGATCGTATAGACCACTGTTTTTGATGCGCATCAAAAGGCACTCGTATATCCAATCAATGGGGTATCGGCGGCCTTTGCTGTTTTTCAGTTTTGCGGCTTCAAAACAAGTTCGCACGGCTTGTTTTTGAGTCTCGGGTAGAGTAGATATACTCTTCTCGAGTGTTTCTCTCTCAATTCTCAAACACTCACGTCTCAGATCAGCCACATCTGAACGCAATTTCTCATTCTAAAAATTACATTAACATAAATAATCGACATTTCCATTTAATTGATGCTAATAGCACAACTTCTGAATGGAGCATATACTATCAACAGTCATTATTGAGGGATCATTCCAGTGGTTCCGTAACACAATATCCAAAGACAAAATATCCACGACAAAATAACCAAACGACAAAATATCCAAAGGTCCACCACATCAACGGGGATGCGTGCGAAACACCTTTATGGAGAGTGTTGGATAGCGGCGGGGGGGATAGTTGGGGGGGGGGGGGAAGGTTCAAGAGACAAAATAACACAAAATAAAGTTTAATCAATAAAGGAACATTCAACACAGAATGATGATTTATATTATTTATTTATTATTACATTTATATATTCTAATATATATCTCACCATATTTATTACCAGTTTTGCTAGATTTATTCATTTTCATTGTTTTATTTAATTCATTTATTTATTTCATGTCATTCATTAATTTTTTGATTTATTCATGTATCATATCTTTTCACGTTGACACACAAATTCACGCCCACTACATTATCATACGATTTTACCGACCACCTCTCAATTTCTTTTATCCGTACTACTTGTTACGAGTTTTGCTATATTTATCCATTTTCAACACCAGAGTGCCAACCAATCAAGTGGTGCTAAATTGAAAATGAAATTAAAGATGGAAATATAAATATACATAATTATGTATTTTATTGCGGACATTTTGTCGTTTGGTTATTTTGTCGTTTGGTTATTTGGTCACTCGGTTATTTTGTCGTGTCACCCATTCCAGTGTGATGGGTCGAAAAATAGCTCTTTCTGTAATTTCTTTTTTAATGATTAAAATCCGCTGATTAGCCTGCTTTTTGTGCCTCATTTAAACACTTTTGAAGAGCAGGAAATTAGTTTATAAACGTTTATTTTCTTTTTTCTTTAAATTGTTGCTGTATCATTGAAAATGTCTTGTAAAGAAAAAAAAGGACCTGACGGTGAGCACGATTCCAGCCGTAATTATTATCTACAACGAAATTCTAAAAAATATGATTAATTGGCATGCGCGTCAGTATCTTGGTATGGAAGTTTTTTATTTTTATTTTCATTTCTTCATTTTTTATTAATAAAAAATTGTTGAAAAATGGGTTGAATTCGATACTTTTTGTTCGGCGACACTTATGCCACGTAATAATATTATTTAGAATTTCGTTTTAGGTAATAATTCCGGCTGGAATTGTGCGCACCGTCAGGACCTGTTTTTGTTTAGAAGACATTTTCAATTATACAAAACTGAATAAAAATTATGAAAACGAATGTTTAATAATTCGTTTCCTGTTCTTTAAAACTGTTTAAATGAGACATAGAAAAATCAGGCTGATTAGCGTGCTATGACTGTTGAAAAAAAATCGCGTTAAAACAGGCACTTTTTGGCTTGTCACACTGCAATGATGTATTACAGCGAACATGCGAAAACCTTTTTAACGCTTAAAATTGTACTTAGTTCACAACTTAGTTTACATACTGCAATAAAACAAGTTGTTCTCAAAGTACCTTTCGTTTTAGACGTACGAATTTCTTTCGGGCCAAATCAGCCTTCCTCAGTTTTCGATTCCGTTTGCGCGCCAATTTCGTACGTCGTTCCTCCCTTTTCTTCAGTGCTCTGCGAAGGCGTTGGCACAGCATGCATCGCAAGTTTCGTCTCCGAAAATTGCAAGTTTCATTGTCGTCCAGAATACCCATGCAATGGGAATGACGACTGCAAAAAAAAATAAACCTGTAGAACCAAGAATTGATTTCAATATCAGTGTTGAAAGATATTAACCTTTCACTTTCGATGCCCGTCCTGCTGCAGATGTCGACTTTATTCAAAATCATGAGGTACTGACGAATGTCCTCCATGGATTCCACCTGGTCGTTCAACAATATGACTTTATCCGTGCTTGTCCGAATCTATAGTAACAATAAAGGATTAAACAGCAATGTTTACTGCAGAAAAATTTTGAAAACTTCATCAAGGGGTTACATGTAGTTGGCAGCCGAAAAAGGCGTGTTTTTGTGATTTCTTTTTGGGAAAATGGTTGCAGGTTTCGAGTTTTTTTCACACTAAAGGATATATCTTCGACTATGTTTCACAATTTTTTTATTGGAAAAAATTCATAATCGTAAAATATATAGTGTATCGCCCGGACCGCTGTTCAAAAAAGGGCTTCCGCGGTCACCAGTGCAACTTCCCAACCAATCATCCGACTCAAAAAACCAAATAAATTTAGTATTGGTATCGCATTATCTAGTCCTTAATCGAAGGCTTTGATAAAATATTAATTTTTGTTAACATGGTCGCCGATCGAAAGTGAAAGGCTAAATTTCGGTAAAAAAAATCACTTCATTTTCCTTGATATAAAAAAGGTATGCAACGAAAAAAAGTCCTTCGATTAAGGACCGTCTTATGATATACAAAAAATGTGTGCAATAGATCAAGTAAATCGGTCCACTCGTTTTTGAGATATCGTGGTCACCGATTCTAAAAAAGTGGTTTCGAGAAAAACGCGTATCTTCTACATTTATGAATTTTTCCAATAAAAACATGAAGTATACTCAAATATATGTCCTTTAGTGTGAAAAATAACAGTTCGAAACTTGCAACCATTTTCTCAACAAAAGCACAACAGCGCGCTTTTTTGGCCGCCAACTAGACGTAACCCCTCAATACCATGACTAAAATGTTTATACTTACTTGTAAAGAAAGATTGAGATCAACCTCCAAGTGAAGTTGGGGTTGGAAATTGGACTGCCCAACGAGAGTGAAAACCACTCCTGAGGACTTTTGAGTCCAAGCCCACGATTCCGGCAGCAGTCCCACATTCAATTCATCCTTGAGTAGACCCATCGTAAACGCAGTTACAGCCCTCTCCACATTGCTCAATATTTCTCCCATCCAGGGTTCAGGAGGAACGGATGGTACCGTTTCTATTGCCGGCTCGAGAATGATCGGGCTATTTCTCGGTGGTCCTTCTTCGACTGCGTTATGAACGGATAGTGCCGTTTCCATTGCCGGGTTGATAATGATGGGGGTAGTTCTCGGAGGTTCTTCTTTGACGACGTTGTTATTCTGAATTTTTTTAATAGTATTAAGTATTAGAAAAAAACTGAAGGGGTTAGACCCCTCTGGAGCGCGAAAAATTCAAGCATTCTTTGGGAATTTTTTTTTCCTCTACTAATGAAGCGATCAAAAAATTCACTTCAGGGCTGTATTAAGTACATAATAAGGTATATACAGATATGTTTTTTAAATAAAAAATACAAAGTGATGTCACAACGCGTTTTTCTTGAAACCATGTTTTTCAAACCAGTGACGCAGTATCTAGTGCAATTTTTATTGACTCAATATTTTGACTGCAGCTTCTTAGATACATTATCTAAAGCGATACACACGATTTTCACGATCGGATAAAAATTACGGTTTTTATAAACAAATTGTGGTCGTTTTTTTATCAGGTTTGAATTTGTTTTTAAACTGGTGCCATGTTGCGAAAAATCAATATTTAATAATAATTTTGAATACCGCTTTAGATAATATATCTAAGAAGCTGCAGTTCAAATTTTAACTCAATCGGATAAAAATTGCACGAGTTTTGCTGCCCATCAGTTTTAAAAAACGTAGTTTCGAGAAAAAACGCGTTATGACGCTATTTCTTTTATTTTTAATTGAGGAAAAATATCTATATATACCTTATTATGTACTTAATAGAGCCCTGAAGACTTCAAGCATCGTGCAGAATTGCGAGAAAGCAATATGCAAATTTCAATTTGCAACTTCTTTTTCGCATTTTGACGAATTTGCTTCTTTGAAATTTATAAAAATTTAAAAGCTTCCATAATTTGTATTTATCACCACTGATATAATTCATATAAGAATGCTTACCTCACAATCCATTGGGTCATTGTTGCGAGAAATTGGCACAGCGTCTTGCGTCAACCTCCATGGAACCAGCGGTGCCTCGTGATGGTGCCATCGGTGAAAATAATTTTATCGCATTTGTGGATGGACTCCTCTGCGAAATGGTACTGGCACACATTCTGATTGGCTTTCAATTCAAAGCCGAGTGCCTTATTCCATTGACTGCGCCTGTTATTGCACTGCGAGACAAACAAAAGTATTCACAGTTATTATTATTTTAAAAAATGATCAAAGCGTCATATCTTGAGTAGCTGTTGCTCACACACGCATGCAAAAAGTGTAATTTAATTACAATAAATAAATATTAATTCTGTTACCTTGGGAATGGAAAAAAGAGAGATCTGGCGCAGTCCCAAGCCTTGTCGCTCCCTTCGGTCTTTGCGACGTCCGCTCTGGCATCCTGGCACCGCACACACCTTTACCATTCTTCTGAAAGAAAAATAGAAATATTCAAATACTAAATGTCAATATATTTTGACAGTCTAAAAACAATCTTATACATACTTATACATTCCATATACGTGCCACCGATTCATTCAAGTTCTCGCAAAATTGTCATTGAATATGATTTTAATTTACAATTCTAATAATAAATATACATTAAAAATATTAAATTACAATTGAATTTAATTTACATCTTGCAGAATGGAAAATAGTTAATATTTTACCTTCAATCACCGTGCAGATCCGCGCGGAATGGGTCACCGTAACCTAAAACCTTAACAAAAAAGTTTGGAAAAAAGCTCAGATTAGATTTATAATTTAACAGTAAGTCTTGAAATACTCCCTGCTTCTTCTTTGCCGTTGCCGTCGCAAAAAAATAATTAAATTCGGTGAAAAAGAATTCGCTGGCGAAGGTTTTATATGGCTGCTGTGCTGGTGTACACGACAGATATTTTTGTGTTTGACAGGCGCAAACAATTTTGCCGCCATAACACGGTCAGTTTCACCTTATGCAGTTTTGTATTACTATATATTGTGGGCTCTGGGGAACACTAGCGACGCCTGCGGCGGAACTGAGCACTATATCTCTGCGACCGATTGAAAGAACTGTTTTAGGCGGGAGTGTCGACTCCTTCTCTCTAGTCTCCTTGGTGCCTAGTATCTAGTCTCCATAATACAGGTATTGAAACTCTGGGGGTGGGGGTATGTCCTCGGATTGAAGCATCGGCCGGTTCGCCTAGTGACTACGAGTGTCGCTGCGATAGAGTGATGCAGGCTGTGCCAGAGTGATGGAAATCGATTGTTGACTCTTAGGAACCTAACCTAGCTGTACAATTGGCTGGCGTAGGGAAATTATGATATTCAATGTCAAAAATGCATGATGGACTGAAATACAATTAAAAGTAACTTCATCGTAAACC
The DNA here is from genome assembly GCA_951751655.1 of Ophion costatus. NCBI lineage: Eukaryota > Metazoa > Arthropoda > Insecta > Hymenoptera > Ichneumonidae > Ophion > Ophion costatus. Next base: position 7,612,339 of record OX632357.1, on the reverse strand, counting down.
TGAAAAAAATTAAAAGACTATAGTTATCCAAGTCGGTACAATGAATATGAATGTTTTTTATATAGGTGTCAATGTGAGCTCGTGTTGGTCGAAGGGTTCGTTTTTACAAGTTTACAAGTAGAGCACGTCGCGTGTGGTCGCGTGAATCAGCGGTTATGTTTGGGTTTTGTTCACTTTTGAAATATATTTCCGTCTCTCTCACACAGCCTGCATCACTCTATAGCAGCGATCCTCGTGGTCACGCGTTGAAACAGTCGGTGCTTCAATAAGAGGCCATCCCCCACCACTGAAATTTTGAGCGAGTTTCAAGATCTGTATGTAAGACCATGGTGTAGACGCTTGTAAAAAAACACATATCGTGCACTTTATTGTTTGTTTGCGATCTAGTTCGTCTAATTAGCTTAATACAATAATTGGTATGACAATGTCTACAAAGTTCTTAAATTTTTGTTTAATCACGAAAAATGTATCATGATTTTGTAAATAATTTTTATAATGCATTTTTGGATAGTTACAAAAAACCATCTACCACCAATAAAGACATTAACGTTAATAGCATTGAGGAATTATTACTATGTTTATTTGCGTTATCATGATTCTTATAACGAATGTAATCAATAATCAAACTAATTTAACAATAAAAGGCATAACAAATAATTTCAATTAAGAAAATAATAATTTCCGTTATAATAAAACTTTACGAGGAGGGAATCGAAAGCAGTACCTCGCACGGTGCCATACAGTTTTTTGATATTGTGCGTAAAATTAAACTTAACAAACAAACGCATCTCAATAGTAGTTAGGTTGTAGACGTTGGACGGTTGTTATCAGCATTCGGATAACAACGACATTCTCTCTTTGCATTTGTTTAAATAAATATTATCGTTCATGCCAGAGTACTATTAAGGTATTCCTTTCACAAATCCAAGTATTTAATAATTACCTGATTTTTATCTATAAATAAAAATCTATCCCAGTATACTGATAATATTCCAAGCTAAGTTATCGAACTTTTAACGAAAAATTACGACTCTAAAGATCGGTTCATTTTACAGCACTCTATAAAGACGATACGGTGACCACATTTCTATCTAATAATTTATACACTAAATAACTCTAGTTGTCTCATATAAACTGTTCGACACGAATGTGTAAAGAAAATATTACTGATAAAACTGGGAAAGATGCGACCAGCAGATGAATTGTCGTAGACGCGACTGTTCAGAGAAAATGTAAAAATGTCTACTTGTTTAAAATCTACTAAACATGTGAGAAATGTTTAATTTCAGCTTATCGTTTTGTATAATAATTGATCGTAACTTTTGTTTTGTCAAGCGTCATTGTAATTTACCGACGATTCAGAAGGAACCTGCTTATGCCCCCAGGAAGTACAACCCTCTACAACCCTGCTACAACAAAGTAGCATAAAATGTTTCGAGTAATCACGTAGCTATGTATATACGCGCATGGAGCTACGGGACTGGTCAAAAGATCTTATCGTCGTTAATAATGCAAAGCGTTCTATCCTTTGTGACCATAATGTTTGAAATTTGTATTCTGAACGCATCCGTAAAACGTTCTATGCCATTAACCAATCAAAACGCTTCATTCGGTTGACATTATATGTCACGTAACCCCAAGCCGAAACTGCCCAGGCAGCATAAATATCCAATTTACGTCGATAAGTTGCCGTTCCCAGGTTACCTTTAAGACATGACCGTCAGTTAACCATTCGACATCTTTCAAATGACATCCCGTATAATGCTGCCGTAAAGTTTTTTTTTTTATGGTATCTTTCGGCGATGAAAATGGATATCTCAAAGGCATCCTAAAATATCCAATTGATGACTTCTTTAAGTTATCGGAAAGTTATCTATTTACTGTTATCTATTTTATCTATTTCAACGTTGTCCAAATGATATCATAAAGACGAATTACATAAGACGTCTTTTTCATGACATCTTTCAGTTATCGATAATATGATGTCTTTTAAGATATTCAGTATTGGCGGGAAATAATAAAACGTCATCCAAATGTTGTCCTAAAGATGACATCCAACGGATCACTTTTATCATAGTGCGAATGTAGCGTGTTATATTTCATTTCACCGGCAAAAAATTGTCCGTAACAAGAAGAAGTTGAAAAAATAAAGGTGTTGAAATATACATACGTTCCGTGCCTTTTAGCCTACTATTCTTTTCGCCTCTGTGAGTACATATATGTATTTAATGTACTGTCTTTTTTATTCTAAAAGCGTACGTCTGCTTTTGAGGTTATCCAAGGGATCGTTTGGAGCATGGCAACCACCAGAAGACGTGACCGTATCGGGAGAGATGTCCAATAACGACTGCACCGTTTTTATAATATTAAATTATGTTTCACTTATAATTAATTAATTCATGTTTTATTTATAATGACCCAGCCCACTTCGAAGTCGACGTAACAGTATCTTATCAATTTCTGTATTATAAAAATTAACTTATCAACAGTCTAGAATATTGAGCTATATTAAATATTCTAGACTATTAATATTCTAGAATATTTAATATTGAGCTATATTAAATATTCTAGACTATTAATAGACTATTAACTATAATATATATATATATCGCCAATAGAAAGATATCTTTTCGATAGCACTCTTCGATGCCGTTTAGATGTCGTTTTGTCAACCTTATTCGGATGCCTATCGGACGACTTTCCGATGGCAGTGGGATCTTGGCATTTTCGTGCGTTTAAGAGGATATCTTTCGGATATATCGATTTGGTGACTTTATGCTAACATACCGACAACCAATAAAAGTTAACGTTTTGTTGATTCATTGTTAACCATTAAAAGTTGCCCTATAGTTAACTTTCGGACACGAATAAGTTATCTACCAAGCGGACATAAGTGATACGTTTTGTAATACAAAACGGCGTCTTTTTGGACAACCAAAAAGTTATCCGTATCCGTTTCGCATATCTTTCGGATGCCATATGGATAACATTTTGCTACCTGGGTGCAAGCAGCATAAATGTCCAATTGACGTCGAGAAGTTGCCGTTCCCAGGTTACCTTTAAGACATGATCGTAAGTTAACTATTCGCCATCTTTCAAATGACATCCCATATAATGCTGCCGTAAAGTTATCTTTTTTATGGTATCTTTCGACGATGAAAATGGCTGTCTAAAAAGCATCCTAAAATATTATCCAATTGATGACTTTTTTAAGTTATCGAAAAGTTATCTATTTACTGTTATCTATTGTATCTAGTTCATCGTTATCCAAAGGATATCATAAAGTCGAATTACATAAGATGTCTTTTTCATGACATTTTTCAGATATCGATAATATGATGTCTTTTAAGATATTTAGTATTGGCGGGAAATAGTAAAACGTCATCCAAATGTTGTCCTAAAGATGACATCCAACGGACCACTTTTATCATAGTGCGAATGTAGCGTGTCATATTTCATTTCACCGGCAAAAAATTGTGTGTACCAACAAGTAGTTGAAAAAATAAAGGTGTTGAAATATATATGCGTGAGTGCCTTTTAGCCTACTATTCTTTTCGCCTCTGTGAGTACATATATGTATTTGATGGACTGTCTTTTTATTCTAAAAGCGTACGTCTGCTTTTGAGGTTATCCAAGGGATCGTTTGGAGCATGGCAACCAAGAAGACTAGAGCTAAGGAGTACGAACGCTTACGGCGATCACGATCCAAAAGCGTCCACGGAAATCCAGTTATTAGTGGTTGGTGGTTTCACCGCGTGCGTCGCTGCTCATTACCGAACCGAAATGAACTGAGCGACAAGAACGCAGCCGACGCTGTCCGCCATCGATGATTCCCGCTTGTCGTCCATTTTGGAATAAAGTGTGTGCGGACCACGTGTATTTGCGACTAACAAATTTTGCGAATTGTGTTAGATTCAAAATATTTCTTTCACGAACCCGAATATTTAACCACTGATTGTCGTCTCTAATCAAGTAAAAATACATCCCAGTATACTCGTAAAATTTCATGCCAAGTTACCGAAAAAATTACGACTCTAAAAATCGTCTCATTTGTACAGCGCTTTATGGAAACGACACCCTGGCCACATTTCTATCCAACAATTTATACACTAAATAACTCTAGATGCCTGATACAAACGGCTCAGGCGTGGAAAAAATGTAGATTCCGTAACAACAATAAAAACAATTTAAAAAATCTGACCAGCAGAATTTTCGTACTCGCGACTTTTCAGAAGAAATGTACAAATGTCTGAATCTACTAAATGTGCGCGAAGTTTTTTTTCCAGTTTATCGTTGAGTATAATAATTTATTGTGACTTATTTTTATTAAGCGCTACTGTAATTCACCAATGATTCAGAAGGACCCTCCTTATGCCCCTACAAAATACGTTCCTCCGTGAAGGAAATACCTTCATAAAAAATAATTGTATCGTTATATCATATATTTAATATATACATTGGCTTAATTTCTGTATTTCATTTTTAGTCGTTATCTGTACAGCGTATCATGCTGTGTGTTCATTTGTAAAAGTTTTGTTTGGATTCAAAATTCTTTTGAATTTTCTTGTGTCGATAAATAAATTGTTTGTTGCTGCTTACGCAACGAAAAAAATCATATTGACTAATTTTCCGTATTTTGTAATTATTCTCCAAAACAATCTATATTATCTATATAAGAATTTTATCTATATAGGAGTTTCCATCAACTGGTTTCACGACTAATTAGGTCAAATTACCGTTCCATATGAAGAAGCAAAGGGTGCTTTTTGCATATCGTACGGTACTGTTTTTACCATTAATTTGATCAAATTATCGCTGCATATGAAGTAGCAAAGGGTGCTTTCTGCATATTGTACGGCACTGGTTCGTTCCTGTTTCAATTCGGTTCGGCGAAGAGCAGCGCCATCCTTCACCTCTGTGAAGATGGCCCATTGAAATCAGGATCCAAGTTTTTTATCATGACGAATCGTTTGTTGGTCATTGTTGGATCAATTGCAATCTTTGTTGGGCCTTTTTTAAAGCACAGGATGAAAAATAAAATCTAACGTGAAATTGACCGATTTCTTAACATTTCAACTATTTTGAGTTGCAATCGACGCGCAATCGTTTGTTGGTTATGAATATCATAATGAGAAGCTTTGTTGGTTCTCCGTATTATTTAAATCAATAGATGAAATGTATATCCCCGTGTTACATGACGTCATAAAATCATAGGGCCGCGTTCGCACTGTCTGCGTCGACAGAATGTCTAACCAATCGGATAAGCGTTCGGGAATTAACCAATCAGCGAGCAGCTCCAGTAGTTGAGAAAACATGCCGCAAGGGATCCGCATTCCCCTGATTTTCATTATGACGAATCGTTGATGGTCGTTTGCCGGTAATACTGGATCCGTTGCAATAACCGAAGGATCAACTGCAACAAAGATTGCAATTGATCCAACAATGACCAACAAACGAGTTGTCATCATAAAAATCGGAGATGTTGATTTCGACGGGCCATTTTCACAAAGGTGTGTACCGAGGCGCGAGCGGAAACGACAGTCGCTACAAACACGGAGAAACGAGCAGACGTACTGCGTGTAGCGTCGGAGCGTAATAAAAGCGGAGTAAAGTGAAGCGTGGCCTGTCTGAGCCGAAACACTCCAAGCGGCCTGCGTGGCCCGGTGTGTTAACAGACAGTCAAATCGGACTGACGTGTTCATTTATTTATTTAAAGCGACACATATATATATATTAAAATTAACCGTTCAGAGCATTACGCCCCACGCCCCTGAACTACACTGTACGGATTCTCGCCTCTAACGCGCGAAGCCATTCTTCCCCCGTAGAAATAAAGAGTGCTAGTATCATAATTTGTGAAACGTGCTTTATTGTAGGGATAATGAAGACCCTTACCCCGGCGATATATTTATTTCTAACACTCGTTTCGCGTGCCCTGTCATAACCTCAAATCCGGAAAGCAAATGGAACGAACAAGTACGGCGAAGGCGAAAAAACGAACCAAATCAGGTTATGACGATTCACCCTTCGCTCGTGCTCGAAAATCGCCCGTTGATAAGAAAAAACCGACCGAAAATGGCGAAAACAACAGAAAAAGTCAAGTTATATCACTTCTCCCTTCACGCGGCCTTAAAAATGGAACGAAAAAGTACGCCGTAGCCAAAAAATAGATAACTGAGGTTATGTCGTTTCTCCTCGTGCTAAAAAATCGCCCGTCCAAAAGAGAAAATCGGCCAAAAAAGTAAGCCATAAGTGAGAAAACAGAAAAAGTGAGGATATGCCGCTTGTTCCCTTCCACGTGCTCAACGGACGCCCGTAAAAAAAAAACATCCACGGAAAACTACGGCGAAGTCAATACAACGAAAAAATTATGGTCATGTCGCTTTTCTCTGTGCCAGATGCCCTCGACTGCCGCAGGGACAAACTCCTCGGTGACATAAGTTCCCTGAGGTTGCTGCTATTCAAGGCAGAGGCGCTGAACAGCGTGGCACGCTTTGGCAATATTTTCCTTGACTAGAAGTCGTTTCCTAAGGCGCGTGTCGTTTCCCGCCCGCTGAACCCTCAAATCGCGCAGCGAACTAAATTGCACGCTCTGGCGGGCGTCCGTGCCGAAAAACTCGACGACGGCCTTGTCTTTGGATTCGGTCGTGGCGGAACGCGCAATGGTGCCCCTTCCCATTGGATACAATTGTGCAGTGAGTCGGGGGAGGAATGGTGCGTCCGGCGCGTCTTGCCCATGTCCGTGGATGTGGCCGCCCTCATTCAGGAGTATCCCGTCGACTTGTGTCTTAGCGTCAAGTGATTTCTCCACGAATGCAAGCGCAATGTCGACTGCTACCAGCGGTGCAAGCAACAGTGCAGCCAACTCGAGGTAAAGTGCCCCCCCTCTCTCTTCAGGTACAGAGCCTTTCCTTCAGACCCCCGGACTAACGCGCTCCCTAACTAACTTCCAGGTCGTCACCGCCGAGCCCAATCTCCGGAACTGCAGTTTCCAGCCGGATGCTGCTTTTATGCGCCTAGTGTTGAAACTCGCAATCCACGGTGTCGTACGTAGCCGTACGAACGCCGGCCGTATGATAGTTGTTGATCTATGCTATAGGAGCAACGAGACCGGACCCACCCGAATGATCGTGGATAGCGACGAACCGAACTTTCCCCTTGACGACGAAGAGGTCAGGAAAACGCGACCGTTGTTCAAGGCCTTCAAGGAGGTCGATCTCAGAGAAGTGGCAGTCACGATTTCCACGTCCGTGGACAGCAACAGCGTTTGGAAGCGCGCCTCTCGCGACGATCTCCTATGTAACGTGGTAATTACGACATACTCTTCGTAAGTAGTAGGGGTGGAGCGGTTCTAATTCACTTTTTGGTGGGCGGGAGAGGGGGTGGGAGAGGGGGTGGAGGGGGCGAGAGAGAGAGGGGATGGATCGAGGGGGGCGGGGAGGGAGGGGCAGGGACAGAGGGGGGAGATAGGGTGGAGAGGGGGAGTGAGAGAGCGGCGAGGGAGCGAGGGGGGGAGAGCGGCGAGGGAGGGTGGCAAGGGGGGGAGGGGAGGGAGAGAGGGAATGGGAGCGAAGGGGGGGGAGGGGGCGCGGGGGGTCGCGCGCGTGTTTGTGCGTGTGTGTGTGTGTGTGTGTTGTTTGTGCGTGTTTGGACGTGTACATGCGTGTTTGTGCGTGTTTGTGCATGCATGCCCGCATGTGTGAGTGCGTTGGAGGGCGTAGCCATGTGGTCCGATTGTGCATGTTTGGACGTGTTTAAGCGTGTTTGTGCTTGTTTGTGCATGCATGCGTGCATGTGTGAGTGCGTTGGAGGGGGTGCCATGTGGTCCGATTGTGCGTGTTTGTATGTGTTCGTACGTGTCTGTGCGTGTTTGTGCATGCTTGCGTGCATGTGTGAGTGCGTTGGAGGGCGTAGGCATGTGGTTCGAAGACTTTTGGAAGGGGGAAGCCGACGTCGACGCGGGGTGGAGGTAAAATAATGATTTTAATCAAAGCACAATGGAACAATACTTTATCAATTAAAATTTTATAATGCCTTCAAAGTTTATACATCTCTTGTGCGTGTCTGTGCGTGTGCGTGTGCGTGGGTGTGTGGTGTTTGCATGTTTTTAATTTTAGTATTTTATTATTTTGAATATTCGCGGCGGATCCGTTATCCTGAAACATAACAAATCATGCATCTTATTAATCTAGCAAGTATAATCATATTTCAAATCATACCAAACTTAATACCAACCATTGACCCAGTATAAGTTCAGACAGGTGGGGCATGTGTCGCGCATGGATACTTGGTGAGTCGGCCCGCCGCAGTTCGTGCAAAATATCCCCCGGATGTTGCAAAACCGTTCGCTGAAGTGGCCACATCGTTGAATTAGTCGATCAACCGTATGCCGCATATCAAAGTAGCATGACACGCAAAACTTCGCCCGATCATTTTCAGTGAAATATTCGTAGTTCACACAACACATGACGTCCCGATTCAGTCGACTTATATGCTGTTGGTTCACAATAATTTCACGCACATAATGGAATCCGTCAACTGCTGGATCACCCAATCCACTATCAATCGATTCTGTGTCGCTTTCCATATCGGCCAGGTCCATATCAGCATGCGCAAGCACTTCAATGTTCGCCCAATCATCATCGTCATCATCGACGATATCGATAACGTTTTCGTCTACCCAAACTGCCACTTCGTTGTCATCGGCGATAGTCACAACGTCCATCTCATCATCGACAAGATCAATCACCTCAATTTGGTTCGACATTTTTCTTCACTAATTTTCGTTTTCCGAATCTTCGACAATTACACCTCGGAGGTTGGAGACTGGAATGGCGAAAACTGCTGTTCCGATCCTTCTTCAGATTTCGATTTTGGAACCTCATAGGGGTATAGTAGGGATGACCAACAGGATGTGTAAATGGTTTTCAACATTAGTTGGGACATGTAGAAAAAAAACCTTGCAAGCGGTTGCATCCTGACCCGGGATAAACGAAAAGTTTTTTTCTTAACTATCTCTAGGGGGTAGGCATCTGCTGTCCAGAAAAGCGGGCACTCGTGGAGGTGAAAGCTGGCCAGGCCCTCCAAGCATCGACTTTTACGATCTCTACAGAACAGCGTCTAGGTGATGGAGACTGGACTGGTGTATTATAAAGAGCATCCTAAAGTTTCCAGATTATCGTCTAGACGCAACTTGGTATCATTTTAAATATTCGGCCCAGATATCCGGTGGTGATACATTTCACTCAAGAACGCAAAATCCCTAACGAAAATACTTTATTGTTGGCAACTGCCCAAGGAAACACTGTTAAAAAAAAAAGAAAGAAAAAAAAAACCGAGGTCTTGGTTCCATTCCGAAAGGCAATGTCAATTGCATCTGCCCCGTCTCAAAGCTCGATGACACTCGAGACAGGTCTTGACAGGTTTCTTGGAAAAACTGTAATCTTTAGGGATCAAAGGGACCGCGGATGGACCACTTGAGCGCAGCTCTTGAAAAGTCGAGGTCACCATTCCAAAAGATAATGCCAAGATGTTTGCATGCGTGTCCACTCCTGTCACGAGTCTCGCCAACACTGTAGACAGGTCTCGACAAGTCCGGATTTCTTGGAAAAACCATAAACTTTAGGGATCGTTTGCCAAGGGCCGTTGGCGCCGATGGACCACTTGAGCTGCAGGACCCATAAAATCTTTCGACCCGAGACTTCCTGTTTTCGTCTCATGTTCCTCGAGCAATCTTCGCGTTATCGGGAAACTCTGTTTTTTCCCGAGAGAGGGCCGAACTTTTTTCCCGAAGAGCCTTTTTAATGATCCACTCCGCTCAAAACTGACCGCACTTTGCATGAGGCAGTCAGTCGGTTCACATCGTGGAAGTTCTTTTTTCGTACTCGTCAACATGGAGCAAATCTTGCTTCATCAAGCTGTGCTCTTACGCTCATTCGAAGATTTTGCTGCGTGGGAACAGCGATGTATGGAGTTCATCGAAGGACTGGAAACGCAGAGTCGGATTAAACGCCCGCGATTATTAATTGGACATCAACAGTCACTAATCGCCCAAATAGCGCGTCTGGAAGGATTGAGGAATTCTGTGCGGAGTCGTTTCGTACACACGGGCGCACGACATGCTGATCACGGGTTAATCTGGCGCGAGTTTGAGACGTCCTTCAAGAGTCGCATATTGACCGGTTCAATCATCAATCGCATCCACATCGAGCCGAAACACTTTCTTAACGATGCTCGCGCCCTAGTGCTTCAACATGTGCGAAATATTATCAACAAGCACAACAGCATTGAAATTAACACAGTGTTCAACGGTGAATTCGTGAGTGGCGATAAACAAGCCAATAAAAGTGTCAGCACGCGAAACTGCGAACTATTTAGGACAAGCGATTTGAGCGAGTGGTATGAACGGCGTGTTACGGAGCCCATTTTAACCTTACTCGACGAATTTCAAGAACGTGATAGTGGCTGGGCTCTGCAGAAAATACTTAACCTCGCGATAAATGTCAATAAGTATAATCCGATGCGTGCCGGGTGCTCCATATCATTGCCACGGGAAATAATGATGAAGAGGGCCGTGGTTAACGTCAAATCGCGTGATAATGCATGTTTCGCATGGGCAGTTGTCGCTGCTCTACACCCAGTTGAACAAAACAGCCACCGTACATCTTCTTATCATCATTATTCGACAGTGCTGAATCTGAAGGATATCGAATTCCCGGTGACGATACATGAAATAAAAAAATTCGAGCTCCAAAACAATATATCCATCAACGTGTATACCACCACCACCACGAAATAGGACATTGTTCCAATACGCGTGACTCAGCAGAAGAAGGAGAAGCACATCAATTTGCTGTACATGCAAGATACTGAGGACGACAATGTGGGGCATTTCGTATGGATCAAGAACCTGTCGAGACTCGTGAGGGCGCAACTGAGCAAGAGGGAGCATAAAAAATATATATGCGATCGGTGTGTGAATTTAGCATTATTAATACGCAATTATATATCTACTAAAGGAGAAAATTGAAAAAAAAAATCGTGTTTGTTTTGCAGGTGTTTGCATTACTTTGGTTCCGAGGAAAAATTGCAATCACACGAGGTCGATTGTGGGCCGATAATCGACTGTGCAATTCAACTACCAAACGACACCAATAAGTGGCTCCAGTTCAGCAACTTTAGCCGGAAAGAGCGACATCCATTCATCGTGTATGCCGATTTGGAGTGTGTGTTGGCAAAGACCGATGGGGAGAACCTAGCGAAAGACATGTATCAACGCCATGAAGTGTTTAGTATTGGATATTACGTGTGCTGTGCATATGATGATTCATTATCTTCATATCACTGGCGTCGCAGTGCTGATTGCGTATCGTGGTTCGTCGAAGAACTAAAAAATCTAGCATTGCGGATAAAAGAAATTTTCTGTGACAATGTCCCAATGATTTATCTGACACCGAGCGAGTGGGCAAGTTTTCGCAAAGCGACTCAATGTCACATATGTACGAAACCATTTGCGGAAGAAGAGGTGCGCGTTCGAGATCATTGCCATGTGACTGGACGCTATAGAGGCCCTGCCCATTCCAACTGCAACCTCAATTATAAGCATTAATTCTTCATTCCCATAGTTTTCCACAATCTATCCAGCTATGATGCACATTTTGTCATCAAGGAAGTAGCCACAGCGTTCGAAGGAAAAACCGATGTGCTTCCAATCACAAAGGAGAAATACATCTCCTTTACGAAGCATGTTGAAATTACAGACGATTCAAAACACAAGATCCAATTGCGCTTCATCGACTCATACAAATTCCTCAACACGAGTCTCGACAAATTAGCCGCATTCTTGAGCGAGGACAAGCTGAAAATTTTACGCACACAATTCCCAACTCTCTCGACAGACGATTTCAATTTGCTGACGCGAAAAGGGGTCTTCCCTTATGAATATATTGACGACGTGACCAAGCTAGACAACACTTGCCTTCCACCACGTGACGCATTTTACAGTTCCCTGACAGATGCCACAGTATCCGAGAGCGAGTACACACATGCTGAGAAAATTTGGGAGCGGTTCGCCATTCGAACGCTCGGCGACTATAGCGATTTGTACCTGAAGACAGATGTCTTGTTATTAGCCGATATTTTCGAAAACTTTCGAAATACGTGCATTGAGAGCTATGGCCTAGATCCCGCGTATTACTATACATTGCCCGGATATACCTGGGATGCAATGCTAAAACACTCGAATGTCAAGTTTGAATTACTAACCCACATCGACATGGTTTTATTCGTTGAGCGGGGTATACGCGGCGGTCTGAGTCAATGCTCGAACCGATATGCACACGCTAATAACAAGTACATGGAGTCGTTTGATCCATCGAAAGCATCGTCATACTTGATGTATTTTGACGTCAACAATCTGTATGGGTGGGCAATGTGTCAGCCTCTGCAATACGCAGATTTTCGATGGGTCAACGACGTGTCCAAGTTTGATCCATCTTCCATCGCGCTAGATTCACCAACAGGCTACATCCTTGAAGTCGACTTGAAATATCCGCAATCTCTACATGATGCGCACAAAGACCTGCCGTTTTGTCCAATACATGAAAAACCGCCGGGTAAGCAGGGGGAAAAGCTGTTAGCAACCGTCTGCGATAAAAAACGCTACATCATTCACTATCGGAATTTACAACAGTGCTTACGTCATGGACTTTGCCTCACGAAAATCCATAGAGTCCTACAATTCACACAATCCCCATGGCTACGTTCATATATTGAGTTAAATACGCAGTTTCGAACGCTAGCCAAAAATGATTTTGAAAAGAATTTATTCAAATTAATGAACAATGCGGTGTTTGGCAAAACGATGGAGAATGTGCGCAATCATGTGGATGTAAAGCTTTTAACAAAATGGGAAGGCAGGTATGGCGCAGAGGCAATGATTTCGAAGCCAAACTTCCACAGCCGAAGTGTTTTTTCGGAAAACCTCATTGCCGTGGAATTGCGCAATCTCGAGGTGAAATTCAACAAGCCAATATATGTGGGCATGTGCATACTCGACATATCCAAAACATGCTTGTATGGATTTCATCACGAGTATATGGTACCTCTGTATCGGGATAAGTGTAAAATCATGTATACCGATACAGATAGTCTCATATATGACATTGAGAGCGATGATATGTACATGGACATCAAGCGCGACATTCTAAAATTCGATACGAGCGACTATCCGGTGGACAATAGGTATGATATGCCGCTTGTCAACAAGAAAGTACCCGGTCTCATGAAAGACGAATGCAATGGTGCAATTATGACCGAGTTCATTGGACTTCGATCGAAAATGTATGCGACACGTGTTGAGGGTAAGGAAGAGACGAAAAAAGTTAAAGGTGTCAAGAGTAGCGTTGTGGCTAGGACAATCACATTCAACGATTATGCCCGATGCTTGAAGGAAGACATTGAAATGAGCCGTAGTCAAACGTGCATTCGATCAAAGTTGCACAAGGTCTACACCATTCGTGAGACGAAAATCGCTCTGAGTCCTCATGATGATAAGCGGTATATCATACCTGGGACCTCTGAGACCCTACCATGGGGGCATTACAGCACACCGTTGTAAAAAACTATCATGCATATAAACGCGATGTAAAATTGTGTACATTTTTGTAAATACTTGATGTATAAAACTTGTGAAAATTGTGTGTGTGTTTTTGTAAATATTAACTCGATGTAAAACTTGTTTGCTGTAAATATTTTGTAAAAATGGACTTTTGTAAGTAAAGGAAACGGCTTTTGTAATCCATGTGTATCAATTATTTCTCACATACACTCTTCGTGGGCGGGAGGGAAGTAGGGATTGGAGGGAGAGAAAACGCCTGTTGTGGCGCACCACGTTGATGGGTAGAAAGAGAGTCATAAAAGTCTAAATGTTTTTGGCCTCTTTTATTGACGACTACAAATCAGATTTACTTATCCAACTATTGTGGGCATTGTCGAAACCCCCGCCATTTTACAAACATTCGATGACCGCGCTTCTTTAAAATTTTTTCTATAAGGTATATATCGGGGTACTTGACACGGAGAAGCTCTTGTTCGTAGAAACCACCGGCGATCGGTTCATTTTTATGACCTTTATGACCACTTTATTACCAACGGTGAATTTCGGTGATCTTTCCATTGGAGGCTTATTGAAAATCTGCTGCAGTTGCTTCTCATGGATATATAAATCCGATTTCCAGCCGATAGTAAAGAAAATTGAAAATATGTTTTATGACTCTTGACCTGTTGGTCGTCTCCGCATGTATCCTTCCAAGGCCTCCGACCGACTCCACAGCAGCCTTGCTCTTTTCCCCCGTCGATAATCCCTTTTTTTTAGTAGAACGTGGGTACGAGGAGATAGATAGAGTGAGAAAACGCATGGGATTACAAAAGCCGTTTCCTTTACTTATACAAGTTCATTTTTACAAAATATTTACAGCAAACAAGTTTTACATCGAGTTAATATTTACAAAAACACACACACAATTTTCACAAGTTTTATACATCAAGTATTTACAAAAATGTACACAATTTTACATCGCGTTTATATACATGATAGTTCTTTACAACGGTGTGCTGTAATGCCCCCATGGTAGGGTCTCAGAGGTCCCAGGTATGATATACCGCTTATCATCATGAGGACTCAGAGCGATTTTCGTCTCACGAATGGTGTAGACCTTGTGCAACTTTGATCGAATGCACGTTTGACTACGGCTCATTTCAATGTCTTCCTTCAAGCATCGGGCATAATCGTTGAATGTGATTGTCCTAGCCACAACGCTACTCTTGACACCTTTAACTTTTTTCGTCTCTTCCTTACCCTCAACACGTGTCGCATACATTTTCGATCGAAGTCCAATGAACTCGGTCATAATTGCACCATTGCATTCGTCTTTCATGAGACCGGGTACCTTCTTGTTGACAAGCGGCATATCATACCTATTGTCCACCGGATAGTCGCTCGTATCGAATTTTACAATGTCGCGCTTCATGTCCATGTACATATCATCGCTCTCAATGTCATATATGAGACTATCCGTATCGGTATACATGATTTTACACTTATCCCGATACAGAGGTACCATATACTCGTGATAAAATCCATACAAGCATGTTTTGGATATGTCGAGTATGCACATGCCCACATATATTGGCTTGTTGAATTTCACCTCGAGATTGCACAATTCCACGGCAATGAGGTTTTCCGAAAAAACACTTCGGCTGTGGAAGTTTGGCTTCGAAATCATTGCCTCTGCGCCATACCTGCCCTCCCATTTTGTTAAAAGCTTTACATCCACATGATTGCGCACATTCTCCATCGTTTTGCCAAACACCGCATTGTTCATTAATTTGAATAAATTCTTTTCAAAATCATTTTTGGCTAGCGTTCGAAACTGCGTATTTAACTCAATATATGAACGTATCCATGGGGATTGTGTGAATTGTAGGACCCTATGGATTTTCGTGAGGCAAAGTCCATGACGTAAGCACTGTTGTAAATTCCGATAGTGAATGATGTAGCGTTTTTTTATCGCAGACGGTTGCTAACAGCTTTTCCCCCTGCTTACCCGGCGGTTTTTCATGTATTGGACAAAACGGCAGGTCTTTGTGCGCATCATGTAGAGATTGCGGATATTACAAGTCGACTTCAAGGATGTAGCCTGTTGGTGAGTCTAGCGCGATGGAAGATGGATCAAACTTGGACACGTCGTTGACCCATCGAAAATCTGCGTATGGCAGAGGCTGACACATTGCCCACCCATACAGATTGTTGACGTCAAAATACATCAAGTATGACGATGCTTTCGATGGATCAAACGACTCCATGTACTTGTTATTAGCGTGTGCATATCGGTTCGAGCATTGACTCAGACCACCGCGTATACCCCGCTCAACGAATAAAACCATGTCGATGTCAGTTAGTAATTCAAACTTGACATTCGATTGTTTTAGCATTGCATCCCAGGTATATCCGGGCAATGTATAGTAATACGCGGGATCTAGGCCATAGCTCTCAATGCACGTATTTCGAAAGTTTTCGAAAATATCGGCTAATAACAAGACATCTGTCTTCAGGTACAAATCGCTATAGTCGCCGAGCGTTCGAATGGCGAACCGCTCCCAAATTTTCTCAGCATGTGTGTGCTCGCTCTCGGATACTGTGGCATCTGTCAGGGAACTGTAAAATGCGTCACGTGGTGGAAGGCAAGTGTTGTCTAGCTTGGTCACGTCGTCAATATATTCAGAAGGGAAGACCCCTTTTCGCGTCAGCAAATTGAAATCGTCTGTCGAGAGAGTTGGGAATTGTGTGCGTAAAATTTACAGCTTGTCCTCGCTCTAGAATGTGGCTAATTTGTCGAGACTCGTGTTGAGGAATTTGTATGAGTCGATGAAGCGCAATTGGATCTTGTGTTTTGAATCGTCTGTAATTTCAACATGCTTCGTGAAGGAGATGTATTTCTCCTTTGTGATTGGAAGCACATCGGTTTTTCCTTCGAACGCTGTGGCTACTTCCTTGATGACAAAATGTGCATCATAGCTGGATAGATTGTGGAAAACTATGGGAATGAAGAATTAATGCTTATAATTGAGGTTGCAGTTGGAATGGGCAGGGCCTCTATAGCGTCCAGTCACATGGCAATGATCTCGAACGCGCACCTCTTCTTCCGCAAATGGTTTCGCACATATGTGACATTGAGTCGCCTTGCGAAAACTTGCCCACTCGCTCGGTGTCAGATAAATCATTGGGACATTGTCACAGAAAATTTCTTTTATCCGCAATGCTAGATTTTTTAGTTCTTCGACGAACCACGATACGCAATCAGCACTGCGACGCCAGTGATATGAAGATAATGAATCATCATATGCACAGCACACGTAATATCCAATACTAAACACTTCATGGCGTTGATACATGTCTTTCGCTAGGTTCTCCCCATCGGTCTTTGCCAACACACACTCCAAATCGGCATACACGATGAATGGATGTCGCTTTTTCCGGCTAAAGTTGCTGAACTGGAGCCACTTATTGGCGTCGTTTGGTAGTCGAATTGCACAGTCGTTTATCGCCCCACAATCGACCTCGTGTGATTGCAATTTTTCCTCGGAACCAAAGTAATGCAAACACCTGCAAAACAAACAAGATTTTTTTTTTGTTCATTTTTCTCCTTTAGTAGATATATAATTGCGTATTAATAATGCTAAATTCACACACCGATTGCATATATATTTTTTATGCTCCCTCTTGCTCAGTTGCGCCCTCACGAGTCTCGACAGGTTCTTGATCCATACGAAATGCCCCACATTGTCGTCCTCAGTTTCTTGCATGTACAGCAAATTGATGTGCTTCTCCTTCTTCTGCTGAGTCACGCGTATTGGAACAATGTCCTTTTTCGTGGTGGTGGTATACACGTTGATGGATATATTGTTTTGGAGCTCGAATTTTTTTATTTCATGTATCGTCACCGGGAATTCGATATCCTTCAGATTTAGCACTGTCGAAGAATGATGATAAGAAGATGTACGGTGGCTGTTTTGTTCAACTGGGTGTAGAGCAGCGACAACTGCCCATGCGAAACATGCATTATCACGCGATTTGACGTTAACCACGGCCCTCTTCATCTTTATTTCCCGTGGCAATGATATGGAGCACCCGGCACGCATCGGATTATACTTATTGACATTTATCGCGAGGTTAAGTATTTTCTGCAGAGCCCAGCCACTATCACGTTCTGGAAATTCGTCGAGTAAGGTTAAAATGGGCTCCGTAACACGCCGTTCATACCACTCGCTCAAATCGCTTGTCCTAAATAGTTCGCAGTTTCGCGTGCTGACACTTTTATTGGCTTGTTTATCGCCACTCACGAATTCACCGTTGAACACTGTGTTAATTTTAATCCTGTTGTGCTTGTTGATAATATTTCGCACATGTTGAAGCACTAGGGCGCGAGCATCGTTAAGAAAGTGTTTCGGCTCGATGTGGATGCGACTGATGATTGAACCGGTCAATATTCGACTCTTGAAGGACGTCTCAAACTCGCGCCAGATTAACCCGTGATCAGCATGTCCTGCGCCCGTGTGTACGAAACGACTCCGCACAGAATTCCTCAATCCTTCCAGACGCGCTATTTGGGCGATTAGTGACTGTTGATGTCCAATTAATAATCGCGGGCGTTTAATCCGACTCTGCGTTTCCAGTCCTTCGATGAACTCCATACATCGCTGTTCCCACGCAGCAAAATCTTCGAATGAGCGTAAGAGCACAGCTTGATCAAGCAAGATTTGCTCCATGTTGACGAGTACGAAAAAAGAACTTCCACGATGTGAACCGACTGACTGCCTCATGCAAAGTGCGGTCAGTTTTGAGCGGAGTGGATCATTAAAAAGGCTCTTCGGGAAAAAAGTTCGGCCCTCTCTCGGGAAAAAACAGAGTTTCCCGATAACGCGAAGATTGCTCGAGGAACATGAGACGAAAACAGGAAGTCTCGGGTCGAAAGATTTTATGGGTCCTGCAGCTCAAGTGGTCCATCGGCGCCAACGGCCCTTGGCAAAAGATCCCTAAAGTTTATGGTTTTTCCAAGAAATCCGGACTTGTCGAGACCTGTCTAAAGTGTTGGCGAGACTCGTGAAAGGAGTGGACACGCATGCAAACATCTTGGCATTATCTTTTGGAATGGTGACCTCGACTTTTCAAGAGCTGCGCTCAAGTGGTCCATCCGCGGTCCCTTTGATCCCTAAAGATTACAGTTTTTCCAAGAAACCTGTCGGGACGTGTCTCGAGTGTCATCGAGCTTTGAGACGGGGCAGATGCAATTGACATTGCCTTTCGGAATGGAACCAAGACCTCGGTTTTTTTTTTCTTTTTTTTTTTAACAGCGTTTCCTTGGGCAGTTGCCAACAATAAAGCATTTTCGTTAGGGATTTTGCGTTCTTGAGTGAAATGTATCACCACCGGATATCTGGGCCGAATATTTAAAATGATAACAAGTTGCGTCTAGACGATAATCTGGAAACTTTAGCATGCTCTTTATAATACACCAGTCCAGTCTCCATCACCTAGACGCTGTTCTGTAGAGATCGTAAAAGTCGATGCTTGGAGAGCCTGGCCAGCTTTCACCTCCACGAGTGCCCGCTTTTCTGGACAGCAGATGCCTACCCCCTAGAGATAGTTAAGAAAAAAACTTTTCGTTTATCCCGGGTCAGGATGCAACTTCTTGCAAGGTTTTTTTTCTACATGTCCCAACGAATGTTGAAAACCATTTACGCATCCTGTTGGTAATCCCTACTATACCCCTATGAGGATCCAAAATCGAAATCTGAAGAAGGATCGGAACAGCAGTTTTCGCCATTCCAGTCTCCAACCTCCGAGGTGTAATTGTCGACGAGTCGGAAAACGAAAATTAGTGAAGAAAAATGTCGAACCAAATTGAAGTAATCGATCTTGTCGATGATGAGATGGACGTTGTGAATATCGCCGATGACAACGAAGTGGCAGTTTGGGTAGACGAAAACGTTATCGATATCGTCGATGATGACGATGATGATTGGGCGAACATTGAAGTGCTTGCGCATGCTGATATGGACCTGGCCGATATGGAAAGCGACACAGAATCGATTGATAGTGGATTGGGTGATCCAGCAGATGACGGATTCCATTATGTGCGTGAAATTATTGTGAACCAACAGCATATAAATCGACTGAATCGGGACGTCATGTGTTGTGTGAACTACGAATATTTCACTGAAAATGATCGGGCGAAGTTTTGCGTGTCATGCTACTTTGATATGCGGCATACGGTTGATCGACTAATTCAACGATGTGGCCACTTCAGCGAACGGTTTTGCAACATCCGGGGGATATTTTGCACCAACTGCGGCGGGCCGACTCACCAAGTATCCATGCGCGACACATGCCCCACCTGTCTGAACTTATACTGGGTCAATGGTTGGTATTAAGTTTGGTATGATTTAAAATATGATTATACTTGATAGATTAATAAGATGCATGATTTGTTATGTTTCAGGATAACGGATCCGCTGCGAATATTCAAAATAATAAAATACTAAAATTAAAAACATGCAAACACCACACACCCACGCACACGCACACGCACACACACGCACAATAGATGTATAAACTTTGAAGGCATTATAAAATTTTAATTGATAAAGTATTGTTTCATTGTGCTTTGATTAAAATCATTATTTTACCTCCACCCCGCGTCGACGTCGGCTTCCCCCTTCCAAAAGTCTTCGAACCACATGCCTACGCCCTCCAACGCACTCACACATGCACGCAAGCATGCACAAACACGCACAGACACGTACGAACACATACAAACACGCACAATCGGACCACATGGCACCCCCTCCAACGCACTCACACATGCACGCAAGCATGCACAAACACGCACAGACATGTATGAACACGTACAAACACGCACAATCGGACCACATGGCTACCCCCTCCAACGCACTCACACATGCACGCATGCATGCACAAACACGCACAAACACGCATAAACACGTCCAAACACGCGCAAACACACACACACACACACACAGACACACACACACACACACACACACACACACACACACACACACACACACACACACACACACACACACACGCGCGCGCGCGCGCGCGCGAGCCCCCTCGCTCCCTCCCCTTCCGCCCCTCGCTGCCATTCCCTCTCTCCCACCCCTCCCTCCCCGCCCCCCCCCCCACCCACGCCTCTCTCTGACCCCCCCTCGCTCCCTCGCCTCTCTCTCACCCCCCCTCTCCTCCCCATCTCCCCCCTCTGTCCCTGCCCCTCCCTCCCCGCCCCTCTCGCTCCATCCCCTCTCTCCCTCCCCCCAAAAAGTGAATTAGAACCGCTCCACCCCTACTACTTTCGTATTTTATCGTCTGTAATTGCCGTTTTGTCTTTTCATGCTTTATTGTGCGTGTTTGCGAGAATTCTCTTGTCTTTTTATCGCTCACTTTATTGCCAGTACATTTAATTACACTCGAGAATTATATTTTTGCAGCAACGAGTGTTGCAATCTAAGTAACGAGTCAGCGAGTAAGTTAAATTTGACATTTCATTGAAATTTAATTGAATTTCAAATGACAAATTGAAATTAAGTCGAAATTAATTTAAACGATTAGTACTTAATTTAATTTAATTTGCGATAATTGAGTTCGTTTGGAGTTAATTGAATTCAATTTTAATTAATTGAACGGTCGGTTTTGTTTTATCATTATTAGACTCGTAAATAATATTTTTCGACCACCAATGAGTGATACAGACTAACAAGGAGACGGCACGACCGTGGGGTCGGGGATTTGGCCGAATGTTTTTATGGTGAAAAAGGACCCCTAGCACCTTACGTGGTTAAAGTAGTAGGACGTTAAAGTAGTTAAAGTAGTAGGACTCTTAAAGTAGTTAAAGTAGTAGGTAAGTAGTTAAGTAAGTAGTTAAGTAGTTAACTACTTAAAGTAGTTAAAGTAGTAGGACTCGGAAAATTCCAAGAAAAATCGATTCAAAGTTTCTTTGGCACCTTATGAGTTTAAAACATAAGGCACTTATCGAGCCGCTGTCTAGTCTAGATGGTTATGGCTCGGTCTTTGGCACCGGAGGTCTCGCGTTCGATTCCTACTTCGGATGGTATTTTTTTTTCTTTCTTTTTTGTTAGCCCAACAATTATTCAAAACGTTTCTCATCCCTACATTATTTTTTAAAATTGATTTACATTATTTTTTTTTAATTATTTTCTTTTTTTTCCAATAAAACAATTCATAACGGTGGGTTTTTTATTTTTTATTGTAAAGTATATGAGGCGGAACATTGGGTTTTTAATAAGAATAACAAAGTCGATTAGGAAAAGTCCAATTTTTATTCATATAATAATTATTTACAAAAACCGCAGTGGTAATTATCGTAGAAACAAACAAAACAATCATTTTTGCGACATGTTGCGCAACAATAACAGCAGATTTTTTACAATCGCAGGGAGTTTGCAACACATCCGTATAAACACATGTCCTATTAACATTCATCAAAATGTTTCTAGTAACTCATAATTTTGAGTCAAACCGGGCGTAATGAATCATGTTTCGCAATATTGGTGACGATAATTGATGGTGAATTATTAAATGGATTTTTATACAATCTTCCCGGAAATTAATCTCACGATTCTGCTCTAACAATTCGCTGCAATTTTGCAAGCGCTTTATGAAATTTTTAACTTGTCTGTAAAATTAACGTCACAAGGTTGCACCAAGAGAGCGCATCTTGGAGGAATTACTTTTACAGAGCAAGATGGCATATATTCGTCATCTTGAAAGATTTCATTATACATCTCATAAATTTAACAATAAGAAATAGACAGGTCTGTTCACGCCGAAATCGAAAAATGAACTGCTGTTCAATTCTCACAGACTCACGCACAGTCCTATGCGCAGATGTCCGTTATAATCCTAAGGGGTCCCCAGGTCAAAATTCTTTAGACCCTTACGAGGCCATAAAACCAAATACAACGAGCACGAATATTTTTCAGTGAATGAAAAACGTTGTGTTCGTGAGCTGAAATGAATTTTAGAAAATAATGTAGGGATGAGAACCTTTTTGAATAATTGTTGGGATAACAAAAAAAAATAAGATCCGAAGGAGGAATCGAACGCGAGAGCTCCGGCGCTAAAGACCGAGCCCTAACCGTCTAGACTAGACGGCGGCTCGACAAGTGCCTGACATTTTAAACTCATAAGGCGCCTCAAAAACTTTGAATCTATTTTTCTCGGAATTTTCCGAGTAGTGCGTCCTACTACTTTAACCACGTGAGGTGCCAGGGGTCCTCTTTCACCACAAAAAAATTCGGCCAAATCCCCGTCCCCACGGTCGTGCCGTCTTCTTGTAAGTAACGAGTCGGTGAGTAACTCGAATGTGACATTTATTGAAATTCAATCGAAATGTAATTGAATTTCTATTGCAACGAATTGAATTGAACTGGAATTAATGAAATTCAGTGGGTATTAATTGAATTCAATTTAAATTAATTGAACACTCGAACGAATTTCATTATAATTACACTTGTAAATATTTTTGTACCAACGCATATTACAATCGTAATAGTAAGGAGTCAGTGAGTAACTTGAATTTTACATTTCATTGAAATTTAATCGAATTTCAGTTGAAACCAATAGAAATTAAATTTAAATTAATTGAAACTCATTTAATCAAATTGAAATCGTTTTGAATTAATTGAATATCAGCCGCAAGAATCGAATTAATTGTATTACTACAATGAAATGAAAACGATCACAATACAATCGTCGCTTTATCTTTGTTCTTCTGCGCCAGCCCGCCGCCGAGCAGGAGCAGGAGAACGGAATCAACACGAGTCTCGCGCACGGTACGAGAGAAGCGTCGAGATCGCAAAAGAGACGGAAACGAACAGTAGAAAGTGATCGCGGGACCGAGAACGAAAGCGGCACGTTCGATGTCGCACCCGACATCGAGGATTCCACATCCGGAGTTCTTCCCCCAGCGCCGACGAGCTCGAACAAACGCAGATGATGTACCGACAGGCCAAACACGGCCTAGGGTGAAAAAATCGGCAACGCAGCCAAACAAATCGGCGGAAGTGAAGAAAATCGGCAATTCGAAGACGAAGCCGAGTCAAAGGAGAATCGTCGACAACGAGTTAACGCTGGGGAAAAAATCTAGAAAAAATCGTTCCCCGGTGGACAAGCGAAGCTTTCCTGTTATTTTTCACCCGGACAAAATCGGCGAAATTCTTCACCGGAAAAACCGAGCAACGATCGAGTTGCCGCAGCGCGAGGCGGCCCCGCGAGTGGAAAAACGACGAATAATGCGTTACTTTGTAGCACACCGATAGTTGGACGCGTCACAAGACTCCATCTCGACGACGACATCAGCGAAATCGTTCGGGTCTTCGACAAAGGCGATCACAAGGACGACGACGACGATGAGGTGGAATCGACGGAGGCTCGCCGTCCGCCGGAGATCGCGAATCAAGCGGAATTACTCCGGAACGTTAGGGCGGTTCATTTCGCGATTGATCACGTCGAGAAACCACCCAAAAGAAATAAAGACCGACGGCAATCGGCCATAAAAAAAATGACGGACACGGTCGACGAGCGAGAGGGAGAGAGAGAGAGAGAGAAGAAAAAAGTCAGTGAAATATTTATTGTATTAGGATAATGAATAGAAATGATATTGACTTGAGTGACACCAGCTGACCCACACAAACCCAAACAAAAATGTACTAAATGGATTTGAGGAAAAAAAGAAATGAAAAAAAATCGGGGCAGTTTTTAAATCCTCCTACTTCATTCGAGTCTAATTTCTATTTTAGATGGTAGTATCGCCAAGGTGTTTCTCCATCGATTTTATTTTTATTTTGTGGACGCATTCAAGACACTATGAAGTGATTTCCTGCAAAATTTCATAAGGATTCACCGTTCTGTATTCGAGGATTGGCAATCAAAGATTGCACGGTTTTACACATGTAATGGGGAACGGTAAAAAATTCACATTCCATTCCATAACGTTGAAACTTTTCGACAGATTATTCTTAAAGAATTCTCAATTACAGAGGAACATGTGACGAAGTTGGTTTAAAAAATCATGATTTTTTACTGTCTACTTTCAGAGATATAGCGATTTAAATTAAGCAATGTCTAGCTATGCTAGTGCCACAAAAGGACTGCTAGTCAAACTTTAAACGCGTTTTCTTCGAAACTAAGGATTCAAAACCGCGTACACGATTTATTGACATCTTACTAACAGCGATTCATTTGAAATTGCCTACACTTATTCAGTGTAATGTCGTGGATCTTTTCAGACTTGTATATGAGATCGTGCTTGAGGCATTGACATTTATAATAATTTCCGAGAAATATCCTAGCCCCGAGGAGAGCAATGGTTTTGACTTTCGGTAAGAAAACGCAATTTTGGGTAATGGAGGCGTGAGTGCAGGAGATTCGTGCAATTCGTTCGGTCGTTTCGCAGTGCTGCCCATTTGATTATCTCTGTCGAAAGAGGCTGGGCAATTATTATCCGGCGATAGATGTACCGGAAGAAACAGCGTCACCGTTGGAGGATCTCTTGTTCGAGACGAGACGCGGCAAGTTTGACACCATCGGCGGATAAAGAGGTGACAACAATATTTAATTTATTTTTTGGAAAATTAATTTACAGATTTTTAATTCTTTGTTTTTGCCAATCGAAGCGAGTTCAGAGAGAGAGAGATAGAGAGAGAGAGAGAGATTTTTACGAATAAAGATTTAAGAAAATAAATCAGAGAAACCAAAGAAAGAAATTAAAAAAAATGAGTTCATTATTTCACTATTAAAAATGATTTCATTATTTCAGGAGATTCCACTTTGTTTTACACTGCGAGGCAAGGAAAAATGGAAGGACGGGCGAGATGTGAGGTGACGAACCCTCCTACTTTACCGATGTTTCGCTGGTAAAATTAATTTAAACACCAATTAACACACCGATTTAGCTGTAAGAATTCTTCCAAATGTTTCGAGACTTTTCGGCCGCTAGTATTGGGTATTGGAACGCCAAAAAAGTCATTCGCCTTAATTCTTTGAACAATAGAACGTAAACACTGCGTCGTATATAACCTCACACTCGCCTTTTCACGGTTATCAATCGAAAACGTCTTGAAAACGTTTTTCTCTCTATAGAATGGATGAGATTTGCTCGTTGTGCTGCAAAATGGGATCTAACAGGAGGATTTAAGCAGTACAAATTAGTTTGGCTGAAGCTGTGTGGATGTGCGAAAATAAAGAGGTAAGCAATAAGATGTAACACGATGTTTCGAACCAGGTCTTTTGCGCTCTTTGGCTCAATCATTCTCACCACTGTTGGTGTTTCCGGCTATACTACGGCCCGTAAAAAATGGATTTTTTCCGTTATCGCTATACCTACACTGCCCGAGGACATTGCGACTGCTCGCAGTACCGCGGGCCTTCTCAATTTCTAATCAGTTTGACCATTTTTTTGGACATTGCATTGCTGTCGTTTAAGGTATTCCTGTGACGAATATGAATATTTAACAATTAACAAGTTTTCGTCGATAATTTAAAAAAAATCCATCCCAGTGCAGTGATAAAACTTCGGCAAGCTACCCAACTCTTAACGAAAAATTGCACTAAAAATCATCTCGCTTATCTGGTACTTTATGGAGATGACACGATGCCCATAATTCCATCTAATAATTCATACCCTAAATAACTCGAGATGTCTGACGGAAACTGCGGAAAGTTTATAAAAAATTCGAAACATTCCGAAGGAACAATAAAAACAGAGGGTCACCAAATGTTTGAGGAAATTTTAATGATAAAAATTGTAAAAATGTGACTAGAGGAAGAATGTTTGTAGCTGCTACTTTTTGGAGAAAATGTAAAAATGTCCGAAACTATTAAATTTGCACAATTTTTTTTTTTCAATTTATCGTTGGGTGTACAATTTATTGCAACTTACTTTTTTATTAAGCGTTACTTTCATTTACCAATGATTCGGAAGGGCCCTGCCTATGCCCCCACAAACACGGCCTTCCGCGAGAAGAATACCTTCAGACACGTCCTAACAGTTTTTGCTGATACTATTCGATTGTGTGTATCAATTTCCGAACTGCGTCCTATAGTAATTGTGAGTGTTTGCGATCGTGCTGGATTTTTTTTTAGGTTAATAGAAAAAAATGTTTGTGGGAAGAATTTATTCATGTCCGCAATTTCACTTGTAGCACATTCCGAAATAAATCCGGAAAATTTTTACCGAATACAGATACGGCATATAAGTGGCTTACATACCTTTCCAATGAAGGGGTTAGGGCTAATGTGACGACCCGGAATACAGATTTATTGAAAATAATTACTGTCGAAGGAATAAATAAGATGATTGAAAAATCCTTTGGACGTTTATTTGTGTATGTACATTAACAGAGTAGTGTGCGAAATTTTATTTCAAAATATTAATAATTGACGAAGTAACAAACAATCTCGAGAAGGACCTTTGAACGTGAGAGGCTCAACGCTGTACTTGATTTTGGCCATCTGGTTTTTCTGAAACAAAAAAAAGGTTTTTTTTCTTAAAATAGATCATTCCGGCTAAGACTTGATCGCCGGACATGTTCTTGTTAGCGTGTTTTAATTTTTAAAAAGTTTGAATTTCTTTTTTTCTGGTTTTTGATGAAAAATGACATTGTTGTTCATAATTGATGAAAAAAAATGTTAAGAAGAAAAACGTCAGTCTAGACTACTATCACATTGAATAAAGGCACCAAATTTCAAGTCAATGTGTTCGTTAGATGTCGAGAAATTATGTACACCGTATTGAAAAGCATAGCATAGTTTAAAGAAAAACGGGTTACCCTTCCTTGATACATTTATATTTGGCCACGATTTTGACACTGGATTAATTTCACCCAGATAGCGTTACATGCACCTGTCCTTAACCGGTCGGCCCTTCGGTCGGTATTTATTGAAAAAAAATCCAGGATACACTTTAAATATTTCTTAATATGTCTGTATAATTAAAATTTGGAAAGTATAAAATAGAATTGTTATAAAAAATTATTGAAATCGTTCAATTTGGGAAAGTAAGAACTTCATTTCAAATTCGTCCGGGTCAAAATGACAAAGTGTGTCAACTGTAGGGTTAGGTATTGACTGGCAGTTCTATCTTTGTAATCATAAGTTCACCTTGAATCTGCAATTCCTACACCATACCTTGCACCTTCCTCTTAAATTTGAGTTGCCTCAAGCAAGGAACGGGTGATGTTCATTCTCGCAGTAGCCCAACCTCTTAAACCAACGACTATCCGAGTGTTCCGATTAGGACTTAGTCAAAGTTGAAGGTCCAATGTTTCATCGCCACCACTTTTGTCGCAATTTTCTAAACAGATTAATCGTAATTCCTAATCATTTTTCAGTGCCCCAGGGGTGCCATTTGGCTATGAAACGCCCAATTTGCTGTTACGGAAAGTGGGCAGTAGAGGAGCTAGGCCGGTTCTAACGCCACGATCTCAGGAGGGAGCGGGGCGGGGGAGTCGAGCGCGGTGAAGCCGTGGTATGCATGGCGGGGGGGGGGGGGTCCTGCATGCGGCAGCCGCGTGCGGGGTTGCGGCGGAGGGGGTGGGGGGTGTCAGAGAGTGGTGAGGCTAGTTTTTCCAGGGTATGCATGGCGGAGGGGGGGGGATCCTGCATGCGGCAGCCGAGTGCGGGTTTGCGGCGGCGGGGGAGGGGGAGGGGGTGTTAGAGAGTCGGGAGGCTAGTTTTTGGTGACGATGTCTTCCAGGCGATAGCTGGACCCGCGGGCGAGAGGGGGACGCCGCTGTCGACTCTGTGGGGGAGGGGGCATCGTAGAGTTGCGTTTCCTTAAAAACCCATAAAATCTGATAATTTATTATCAACATTATAGATGTAAGCGGAGCATTTTTGTCTAGACTATTAACAGGAGTATATATATATATATAAAAAACTTGTACAAATGTGTGCATGTGTGTGTGTCTGTGCGTGCGTGCGTGTGTGTGTGTGTGTGTGTGTGTGTGTGTGTGTGTGTGTGTGTGTGTGTGTGTGTGTGTGGCGGTGGGGGGGTCCTGCATGCGGCAGCCGAGTGCGGGGTTGTGGCGGAGGGGGGGGGGGGTGATAGAGAGTGGGGAAGCTAGTTTTCTGGTGGCCGAGATTGGGGGAAAAGGATCTAACACGCGAGAGAAGGGAGACAGTCAATGAAACATACACTTTTTGTTATTATAACAATCACTTTGTATTTTTCATTGTGTGTGTGTGTGTGTGTTCGCGCATGCGTTACAAAATGAGTCTCTATTCACAACCCGTGTCACCAAACTGAAACAAACAAGAAAACACATTTTTTTTTTTTTTTTACATAAACTTATTTCATTCTTATGATTCAATTCACAACACTCACAATAATTTTTGACCCCGTGCATCTCAAACACGCGGATTTCGGCATCGCTTGGAAAAATAGCTCTCTGCAGTCCTTGCAATATTTGCCCTCAAAGAAATTTAGTATTTCAACAGTGTGGACGCGGACCTCACGCATTTCCACAAAGACGCCTTCTGCATTGGCGAAACACGATATGCACAGTGAAATATACATGTGCACGCCTTCATAAAACAGATGGTGCACGCAAACTTTGTCCATATAGTTGAAACTATTTACGGCCACTCTATTTAAATAGCGTTCCGAGTATTCATAGTGTTCACCATCATCACTAACACTCGCATAATCCGAGTCATCCGAGATGACTTGATCGTCGTTGTCGTCATCGATGGCGTTGTCGACATCATCATCATCTTCATCGTTAGCGTCGTCGTCGACGTCGTCCTCAATGGCGATGACCTCCGGCTCTTCATCTTCAATAACGATGACCTCGGGCTCATCAGAATCGTCCGGTTCGGCAACTCCATTGTTGACGTCCATGTTGGCGTTGTCGACATCATCATCATCATCTTCATCGTTAGCGTCGTCGTCGACGTCGTCCGCAATGGCGATGACCTCAGGCTCTTCATCTTCAATACCTATGACCTCGGGCTCATCATAATCGTCCGGTTCGGCAACTCCATTGTCGAAGTCCATGCGGCGTTCACCACCGTCATTGATTTCAACGACGTCACTATCATAATAGTGATATTCAGCTAAATATACATCGTCAACCACGATCATTACGTCTTCACTATCCGAAATCACGATTTCTTCAGCCATTTTTAATCTTTCTCACGCTATCTTTTCGATGTAGAGTCAAAAAGTGCACTCTCCGGAGGTTTGAGACAAAAATGATGAAAACTGCTGCCCCAAATGCCCTTTTGGGGAAGTGCATATTTTCGAATCCGTATAGGTTTTTTCTAGTATGGTGGGGATGCCTATCTGCTGTTCGATTTTTTAACATAGTACGAGAGATGAAAAGCGCTTTCGCACGTGAACAAAGGCGAAATACGAAAAAAAAACGTCTCTTAAGAAGTTACGTAGAGGGCTAAGAAAAAGTGGATGAATTTATCCAGATGTTCTTTTTTTTCAACTATCTGGACGGAGGCTCATGTCCGAGACACTGTTATACACTGCAACGTTTCAACCACCTCGTCCGAAAGTCTCAAATTTTACGACTCTTTTTTTTCTTACGTCGAGCGCCCGGGCCCGTCATACCCTATCGCTTCGCATGTGCAGCTCGGGCCTCATCATTCCATAGGTCCACACTTGAAAACCCATAAAATTTTACGACAGCATGCGACGAAGACAGTGATCCGGGGAAAAAATGCATTTCCATTTTGCAGGGCTTTAGTTTTTCATCTCTGAATGATAATATATACCGAGAGTGCAACGTCAAACCTTGATGCCGACATTTGAGATCATGCAGGTCTGGACAAGTTAGCCCCATGGTTAAGGATTTTTTCTTCGTTAACACCACCCTCCAAGCTATTAGATTTTTTTTTTTGCTCCGCTATTCAGAGCATATATGATAACGGGATGTTGATGTTGAAAAACTATAAACTTTCGGAGATGTATGGATAAAGACCTGTTTAGGCTTCGACCGTGCACCACGTAGGAACATTGAAAGTGCGGGGGAAAATGGATTTCACGAGTATCAACAAAGTCAGCCGGATGGCGGAATTCCTTCCTACGATGAAGCTATCAGACCTCCGCATTCACTCGGATCATCGAATCTCCGACATGAGGGCCGTGCAAACCAAGTTTGGGAAACGCTACATCGCGGACATCGCAGATGAGTTCGCCGTCTTCTTACCAGCACGACTTGTGAAGGCCTTCGACGACGATTTGGAAACGTTCGAGCGTATGCGGCAAGCGCCACGTGATCATCATCTCTGGATGACATACAAAGGTGGAAAATACAACAGCGTCGAATTCTTCCGACTCTGAGCACACCATGGTGGACAAAGACGAAATTCTTTGGAACACCATCGCCGAACAGCTGTCCAGATCATCGAAAGTATGCTGTAACTGGTGCGCAAATGGTAAACTCTACATGCAGTTTTAGAAAATACAACAGCGTGAAGTTCCATCATCTCTGAGCATGGTGGAAAAGAGCAAATTCGTGGGGGCAGCATCGTTGAGTGGAACATCCGACGGCATCACGGTCGTCTCGCCTTCGTTTTTAACGTTTTATGTGTTGACTATGTAAATATGTATGTAAAAAACCGTTTTATCGAAGTGTAAGAGGAGGAGAAGTTCAAACTATTTTCGTCTTAGAATAAAGTATACAAATAACATATATTTTCATCGAAATGTTTTTATTCATTTTAAAAAAAAAACCCTCGCTCACACAACGCTTCGTATACACTCAACCTGCTTTTCAGTGATTGTACATTTGCATGGGCGCAATTGTATTTCGTGTTGGAGGAATGATGCGGGCATTTGGATTTGGTGATTTTCGGCAATTTCTGCAGCGATGGACAGTCCAGAGTCTCCAAGTCGATGAGCTTTGTTGCGGGATCCGTGAATCTTGATCGCCATGTGCATTTTTCGAATCCCTTCACATAGATGGTAGGAGCTCCTTGCAAGATTCGTCGAAAGTTCAGTCGATGACTTTGCTACGTGGGAGCAACGGATTGACCGGGTCATCGAAGTACTGAAAACGCAAAGCCGAATTAAGCGCCCACGATTATCAACTGAACGTCAGCAGTCATTGATAGCCCAAATATCGCATGTGGAAGGATTGAAGAATTCCACGCACAGAAATTTTATAAACATGGGTAGAGGAGACAGCGATGATTGGTTAATATGGCGAGAGATTGAGTTGAACGCGTAATGGTCCATCCTTCAACCCCTGCTCGATGAAATTAAATTACGTGACAGTGGCTATGCTTTACGACAAATCCGTAATCTTCCGAAAAATGTAACTAAGTATAATCCAATCCGCATTGAATGTTATATCTTATTGCCGTGGGAGATAATGATTATAAGGCCTGCAATTGATGTGCAATCAAAAGATAATATACGTTGCGCATGGGCGGCTGTCACAGCTTTATACCCAGCTGAACGAAACAGTGAGCAGGCATCTTACGCACATTGTTTAACGGTATTGTATCTACTTAACATTGGATTCCCAGAGACAGCAGATAAAAAAATTGAGCTTCAAGCAATGGATTCATTACTGTGTATACCACAAAAAAAATACCTTGTTCCGATACGCATCACTCAATGTGAGAAGGAAAAGCATATTAATTTGCTAAGCATACAAGGTACTAAGGACAATAATGTATGATATTTCGCGTGGATCGAGAACCTGTCGAGTCTCCTGAGCACATAACTGAACAGTAACAGCCATAAGCATATATGTATGCGATCGGTGTGTGAAGTCAACATAATTACAATATTATTATATGTGCTAGACAAATTAAACAACAATCCACTATTTCGCAGGTGTTTGCATTACTTTAGATCAGAGGGCAAATTGCAATCACATAAGATCGATTGTTGAGCAGAAAAGAAATGGACCATCCGACTACCATCGGACAACCCATAAGTCGCTCCATTGTAAAGGCCTATATGGAGTGTTTATGTTTCTTAAAACTAATGACAGAGTAGATGAGGGTGTGGAAAGACTGATGAGAAGAACGTGGCAAAGGACATGTATCAATATCATGGAGTATTTATTATTGACTACTACATGTGTTGTTCATATGACGAATCCCTACCATAGTATCAATCACAGCACAGCGCTGATTCCATATCATGATTTGTTGAAGAACTAGAAAAACTAGCGCTGTGCATATAATACATTTTCTGCGACAATCAATGCTCGTCGTGAGTTAATTCTAATACGTTGGCGCAATGACAATTATTGTGTATTCAGTCATCATCCATCAGAAGACGTGGAAGTTGAATTACTCAAGATACAATGGCATATGCTCCACATAATATTAAATGATATAAATAAATTGTCATTACTTCGAATATTGGAAAGTAGGCAATACTTGAGTTTGTGTTTTCGATTTTAGGGTCTATTCGAGTATCCACTGCTACAAAGCACAACGAAATATTTATAGATCGTACAAGCTGCTATCCCAGCTAGACAAACCAAAATATGTCATTTTTGCGTCATAGACTGGTGAAAAGAATTCTATGGCAAATGACATTACATTATTCGTCGACTGCAAACTCACCAGAGTTAAACTTTATCTCAATTGGGAATTCTATCCACACGATGGCTCGAATTTGCATTTCGACAAAAAAAATTCGGCCCTCTCACGGTTAATGATTGATTGCATCAGCACGAGCCTGTGAACAAATGCTACCGTAGATGCGTGAATAGAGTTCGAATGCAAGGAAGATTCACCATCGAATACAACTGCATATTGTTTCAATCGTACACGATAGCGTTGTTGCATATTGTCCAATGACCGACACTATCCATAAAATTCTATAGATCCGCAAAATACTCCCTCGCCTAAATGAATGAATAGTTTAAAAATGAGTTTGTCGAAGATCAACGTCAGTCATGATTGGATCTTGTCATCGACTAGATCACGCTAAAACATATTCATTATGATTGTGCCCACCTTTGTCGATCTTCAAGGATTCATTGTTGGAATGAACTTTATCGTGAAGGAAGGAGCAATTCTGAGAGCGGGATGCGTACTCTGCCATTACATTTTCGCGAGTCCCATACCATGGAGACTTCTCACAAAATCTGAGAGATACGAAGCATCATGGTTGATTCGCAATCATCATGGTCTCAAGTGGGCCTATGGAAACGTTCCATATAGCATGGCCGAAGATTTAATAACGGCCGCAGTTGAAGGTTCATCGGAAGACGACATGTGTTCTATGGTATATGTTAAGGGTCATGAAAAACGAGAATGGCTAGCTGATATACTAAATATGAAAAATGAGCTAGTTATTGAGTCGTTGAATATGGACTTGGACGATATGGATGCCTCGAGTAAATTAGATGGAAGTTCTACTCTACGATGTGAAAAGCATAAAAACCATTGTGCCTTACAAAATGTATTTAAAATCTACAATTGGTGGCTGAATCATAAAGATTCGTGCAAATAAAAGAAAATGTAACATTATGTACTTTTTTATTCTCCTCACCCCGTACTTTATTATGTCAGAATCATCGGATATCGAATTCTGCAACCGAATAAAATATTTCTTTCGAATGTGAAACCCATTTTTTTTTGTATGGGATACACAAAAATCGAACACTTCGAGGTGTTTGAAGATTTTCGAGAGTCCTTCGTGAGATGTTCAAGAGTCTTCCGAAGACATTCATAAGACATTTAAAGACATTCCCGAGACGTTCGAAAACATTCATAATACGTTTGAAGCCCTTCATGAGGGGTACAAAGAGGTTCAAGGGACGTTCTAGGACGTTCATGAGACGCTTGAAGATGTTCGGGAGGCGTTCAAGAGCCTTTAGAAAACGTGTATTAGACGTTTGAAGACATTCATGAGAGTTTCGAAGACGTTCAAGAGATTTTCGAAGACGTTCAAGAGATCTTCGACGGCATTCATAATACGTTTGAAGACATCGATGAGGGGTTCGAAGACGTTCAAGAGACTTCCAACGACAATCATAGTACGTTTGAAGACATACGTGTGCGGTTCAATAACGCAAACATTTGAGTTAGTTCGAGTTTGTTTGGGTGAAAATCCCAAACAAACTCGAACTAACCCAAACAAAACTGAGCCGTCGTGAATGATTTTGCAAGTCTATTAAACGTCTTCGAATCCCTCGTGAATGTCTTCAAACGTCTTCGAAAGTCTCGCGAATGCCTTCGAAAGCCTCTTAAACGTCGTCGAGGTCCTCGAAATGTCTTCGATAGTCTCTCAAGCGTTATTGAACCGCGCGCGTATGTCTTCAAACGTACTATGATTGTCGTTGGAAGTCTCTTGAACGTCTTCGAAACTCTCATGAATGTTTTCAAACGTCTAATAACCGTTTTCTAAAGGCTCTTGAACGCCTCCCGAACATCTTCAAGCGTCTCATGAACGTCCTAGAACGTCCCTTGAACCTCTTTGTACCCCTCATGAATGGCTTCAAACGTATTATGAATGTTTTCGAACGTCTCGGGAATGTCTTTAAATGTCTTATGAATGTCTTCGGAAGACTCTTGAACATCTCACGAAGGACTCTCGAAAATCTTCAAGCACCTCGAAGTGTTCGATTTTTGTGTATCCCATACAAAAAAAATGGGTTTCACATTCGAAAGAAATATTTTATTCAGTTGCAGAATTCGATATCCGATGATTCTAACATAATAAAGTACGGGGTGAGGAGAATAAAAAAGTACATAATGTTACATTTTCTTTTATTTGCACGAATCTTTATGATTCCGCCACCAATTGTAGATTTTAAATACATTTTGTAAGGCACAATGGTTTTTATGCTTTTCACATCGTAGAGTAGAACTTCCATCTAATTTACTTGAGGCATCCATATCGTCCAAGTCCATAGTCAACGACTCAATAACTAGCTCATTTTTCATATTTAGTATATCAGCTAGCCATTTTCGCTTTTCATGACCCTTAACATACACAGGGTGCGCCAGAGAAACTTACTTATTTGAAAGGTCAATAAAAACAAAAGTACTTCAATTATTGTTTTAAATTTTTTTTTTATTTGAGAATACAATATCCCAATTTTTTTTTCATGTAGTCTTGAAAATGACATCGGATAAATGGCGACCCGCCATTGCGCATACACTGATGAAGTCGATTTTTGAAATTCGTATCCACTCTTTGCAGCATATCAATCGGTATGTTGGCAATGGCGTCGCGAATGTTGTTCTTGAGGTGTGCTATGGTCCGTGGTCGATCGACATAAACCAGAGATTTCAAATAACCCGATAAAAAGAAATCGCATGGAGTCAAATCTGGAGAGCGTGCCGGCCATTGGAGATCGCCTCTGAGAGAGATGAGGCGGTCGGGGAAATGTTGTCGCAACAAATTCATTGAGTCTCGTGCTGTGTGTGCTGTGGCTCCATCTTGCTGAAACCACACGGTCCTAACTCATTTCTTCGAGTCGTGGAAGAAAAAATTCCTCGATCATGTTCCTGTAACGAGCTCCATTCACGGTAACTGCGCGTTCGTTTTCTTCAAAAAAATAAGGACCAATTATTCCCATTACCGACATCGCACACCAGACAGTAACTCGCTCACAATTAAGTGGCTTCTGGTGAAGCTCACGTGGATTTACACCACACCAATAACGCATGTTTTGCTTGTTGACGCAGCCGGAAATGTGGAAGTGAGCCTCGTCACTGAAAAAAACGACCGCGTCTTCAAGCAGGTTGTCAACCAGCATCTCACATGCATTTTGACGGGCAACAAAATCGCGTTCAGATAATTCTTGCACAACAGCCAATTTATAGGGATGAAATTGAAGGTCTTCATGGAGAATTCGTCGAACAGTGGTGTCAGAAATTCCCATAGCAGCTGCGTGTTTGCGGGCCGAACGCCGGAGAGAACGCACAACTGACTGCCTCACTCTTTCGACATTTTCCGGAGTTCTGATGGTCCGTTGAAGTCCATTTCTGGGTTTAGCGACACTTCCACACTCCCGAAATGAGTTAACCCACGACAGAATCGAATTACGGCCAGGAACGAGTCTGTGAGGAGGAATTCCAAAGCGAGCGCGGAAGGCACGTTGCGTAGTAACAAGTGAGCGATCGTTAGAAAAGAAAATCTCGACTGCGAAGGCCCGCTGCTCTCTAGACCAGAGCATGATGGCAACTGACTGGAGGGAGAAACAAACTTGGGAACTTCCCCCTCCAGATGCGCCCCCTCTCGCCCCTCTACCCTCCCAACTCACCGCGCGGGAATTTTTTCAAATAAGTAAGTGTCTCTGGGGCACCCTGTACGATAGAACACATGTCATCTTCCGTTGAACCTTCAACTGCGGCCGTTATTAAATCTCCGGCCATGCTATATGAAACGTTTCCATAGGCCCACTTCAGACCATGATGATTGCGAATCAACCATGATGCTTCGTATCTCTCAGATTTTGTGAGAAGTCTCCATGGTATGGGACTCGCGAAAATGTAATGGGAGTGTACGCATCCCGCTCTCAGAATTGCTACTTCCTTCACGAGAAAGTTCCTTCCAACAATGAATCCTTGAATATCGACAAAGGTGGGCACAGTCATAATGAATATGTTTTAGCGTCATCTAGTCGATGACAAGATCCAATCATGACTGACGTTGATCTTCGAGAAACTCATTTGTAAACTATTCATTCATTTAGGCAAGGGAGTATTTTACGGATCTATAGAATTTTATGGATAGTGTCGGTCATTGGACAATATGCAACAACGCGATCGTGTACGATTGAAACAATATGCAGTTGTATTCGATGGTGAATCTTCCTTGCATTCGAACTCTATACACGCATCTACGGTAGCATTTGTTCACAGGCTCGTTCTGATGCAATCAATCATTAACTGTGAGAGGGCCGAATTTTTTTTTGTCGAAGTGCAAATTCAAGCCATCGTCTGGATAGAATTCCGAATTGAGATAAAGTTTAATTCTGGTGAGTTTGCAGTCGACGAATAATGTAATGTCATTTGCCATAGAATTCTTTTCACCAGTCTATGACGCAAAAATGACATATTTTGGTTTGTCTAGCTGGGATGGCAGCTTGTACGATCTATAAATATTTCGTTGTGCTTCGTAGCAGTGGATACTCGTATAGACCCCAAAATCGAAAACACAAACTCAAGTATTGCCTACTTTCCAATATTCGAAGTAATGACAATTTATTTATATCATTTAATATTATGTGGAACATATGCCATTGTATCTTGAGTAATTCAACTTCCACCTCTTCTGATGGACGATGACTGGATACACAATAATTGTCATTGCGCCAACGTATTAGAATTAACTCACGACGAGCATTGATTGTCGCAGAAAATGTATTATATACACAGCGCTAGTTTTTCTAGTTCTTCAACAAATCATGATATGGAATCAGCGCTGTGCTGTGATTGATACTATGATAGGGATTCGTTATATGAACAACACATGTAGTAGTCAATAATAAATACTCCATGATATTGATACATGTCCTTTGCCACGTTCTTCTCATCAGTCTTTCCACACCCTCATCTACTCTGTCATTAGTTTTAAGAAACATAAACACTCCATATAGGCCTTTGCAATGGAGCCACTTATGGGTTGTCCGATGGTAGTCGGATGGTCCATTTCTTTTCTGCTCAACAATCGATCTTATGTGATTGCAATTTGCCCTCTGATCTAAAGTAATGCAAACACCTGCGAAATAGTGGATTGTTGTTTAATTCGTCTAGCACATATAACAATATAGTAATTATATTGACTTCACACACCGATCGCATACATATATCCTTATGGCTGATACTGTTCAGTTATGTGCTCAGGAGACTTGACAGGTTCTCGATCCATGCGAAATATCATACATTATTGTCCTTAGTACCTTGTATGCATAGCAAATTAATATGCTTTTCCTTCTCACATAGAGTGATGCGTATCGGAACAAGGTATTTTTTTTGTGGTATACACAGTGATGAATCGATTGCTTAAAGCTCAATTTTTTTATCTGCTGTCTTTGGGAATCCAATGTTAAGTAGATACAATACCGTTAAACAATGTGCGTAAGATGCCTGCTCACTGTTTCGTTCAGCTGGGTATAAAGCTGTGACAGCCGCCCATGCGCAACGTATATTATCTTTTGATTGCACATCAATTGCAGCCCTTATAATCATTATCTCCTACGGCAATAAGATATAACATTCAATGTGGATTGGATTATACTTAGTTACATTTATCGGAAGATTACGGATTTGTCGGAAAGCTCCGCCACTGCCATGTTATTTAATTTCATCGAGCAGGGTTGAAGGATGGACCATTACGCGTTCAACTCAATCTCTCGCCATATTAACCCAGCATCGCTGTCTCCTGTACCCATGTGTATAAAATGTCTGTGCGTGAAATTCTTCAATCCTTCCACATGCGATATTTGGGCTATCAATGACTGCTGACGTTCAGTTGATAATCGTGGGCGCTTAATTCGGCTTTGCGTGTTTAGTACTTCGATGGCCCCGTCAATCCGTTGCTCCCACGTAGCAAAGTCTTCGACTGAACTTTCGACGAATCTTGCAAGGCGCTCCTACCATCTATGTGAAGGGATTCGAAAAATGCACATGGCTATCAAGATTCACGGATCCCGCAACAAAGCTCATCGTCTTGGAGACTCTGGACTGTCCATCGCAGCAGAAGTTGCCGAAAATCACCAAATCCAAATGCCCGCATCATTCCTCCAACACGAAATACAATTGCGCCCATGCAAATGTACAATCACTGAAAAGCTGGCTGAGTGATACGAAGCGTTGTGTGAGCGAGGGTTTTTTTTGAAAAATGAATTAAAACATTTCGATGAAAATATATGTTATTTGTATACTTTATTCTACGACGAAAATAGTTTGAACTTCTCCTCCTCTTACCCTTCGATAAAACAGTTTTTTACATACATTTTTACATAGTCAACACAAAAACGTTAAAAACGAAGGCGAGACGACCGTGATGCCGTCGGTTGTTCCACTCAACGATGCTGCCCCCACGAATTTGCTCTTTTCCACCATGCTCAGAGATGATGGAACTTCACGCTGTTGTATTTTCTAAAACTGCATGCAGAGTTGACCATTTGCGCACCAGTTACAGCATACTTTCGATGATGTGGACAACTGTTCGGCGATGGTGTTCCGAAGAACTTCGTCTTTGTCCACCATGGTGTGCTCAGAGTCGGAAGAAGTCAACGCTGTTGCATTTTCCACCTTTATATGTCATCCAGAGATGATGATCACGTGGCGCTTGCCGCATACGCTCGAACGTTTCCAAATCGTCGTCGAAGGCCTTCACAAGTCGTGCTGGTAAGAAGACGGCAAACTCATCTGCGATGTCCGCGATGTAGCGTTTCCCAAACGTGGTTTGCACGGCCCTCATGTCGGAGATTCGATGATCCGAGTGAATGCGGAGGTCTGATAGCTTCTTCGTAGGAAGGAATTCCGCCATCCGGCTGACTTTGTTGATACTCGTGAAATCCATTTTTCCCCGCACTTTCAATGTTCCTACGTGGTGCACGGTCGAAGCCTAAACAGGTCTTTATCCATAGATCTCCGAAAGTTTATAGTTTTTCAACATAAACATCCCGTTATCATACATGCTCTGAATAGCGGAGCAATAAAAAAAAAATTCTAATAGCTTGGAGGGCGGTGTTAACGAACAAAAAATCCTTAACCATGGGGCTAACTTGTCCAGACCTGCATGATCTCAAATGTCGGCATCAAGGTTTGACGTTGCACTCTCTGTATATATTATCATTCAGAGCTGAAAAACTAAAGCCCTGCAAAATGGAAATGCATTATTTCCCCGGATCACTGTCTTCGTCGCATGCTGTCGTAACATTTTATGGGTTTTCAAGTGTGGACCTATGGAATGATGAGGCCCGAGTTGCACATGTGAAGCGATAGGGTATGCCGGTCCCTGGCGCTCCACGTAAGAAAAAAAAGAGTCGTAAAATTTGAGACTTTCGAACGAGGTGGTTGAAACGTTGCACTGTATAACAGTGGCTCGGACATGAACCTCCGTCCAGATAGTTGAAAAAAAAGAACATCTGGATAAATTCATCCACTTTTTCTTAGCCCTCTACGTAACTTCTTAAGAGACGTTTTTTTTTTTTTTTTCGTATTTCGCCTTTGTTCACGTGCGAAAGAGCTTTCCATCTCTCGTACTATGTTAAAAAATCGAACAGCAGATAGGCATCCCCACCATACTAGAAAAAACCTATACGGATTCGAAAATATGCACTTCCCCAAAAGGGCATTTGGGGCAGCAGTTTTCATCATTATTGTCTCAAACCTCCGGAGATTGCACTTTTTGACTGTACATTGACAAGATAGCGTGAGAAAGATTAAAAATGGCTGGAGAAATCGCGATTTCGCATAGTGAAGACGAAATGATCGTGGTTGACGATGTATATTTAGCTGAATATCACTATTATGATAGTGACGTCGTTGAAATCAATGACGGTGGTGAACGCCGCATGGACTTCGACAATGGAGTTGCCGAACCGGACGATTATGATGAGCCCGAGGTCATCGTTATTGAAGATGAAGAGCCTGAGGTCATCGCCATTGAGGACGACGTCGACGACGAGGCTAACGATGAAGATGATGATGATGATGATGTCGACAACGCCAACATGGACGTCAACAATGGAGTTGCCGAACCAGACGATTCTGATGAGCCCGAGGTCATCGTTATTGAAGATGAAGAGCCTGAGGTCATCGCCATTGAGGACGACGTCGACGACGACGCTAACGATGAAGATGATGATGCTGATGATGTCGACAACGCCAACATGGACGTCAACAATGGAGTTGCCGAACCAGACGACTCTGATGAGCCCGAGGTCATCGTCATTGAAGATGAAGAGCCTGAGGTCATCGCCATTGAGGACGACGTCGACGACGACGCTAACGATGAAGATGATGATGATGATGATGATGTCGACAACGCCAACATGGACGTCAACAATGGAGTTGCCGAACCGGACGTTTCTGATGAGCCCGAGGTCATCGTTATTGAAGATGAAAAGCCTGAGGTCATCGCCATTGAGGACGACGTCGACGACGACGCTAACGATGAAGATGATGATGATGATGTCGACAACGCCAACGATGACGACAGCGACGATCAAATCATCTCGGATGACTCGGGTTATGCGAGTGTTAGTGATGATGGTGAACACTATGAATACTCGGAACGCTATTTAAATAGAGTGGCCGTAAATAGTTTCAACGATATGGACAAAGTTTGCGTGCACCATCTGTTTTATGAAGGCGTGCACATGGATATTTCACTCTGCATATCGTGTTTCGCCAATGCAGGAGGCGTCTTTACGGAAATGCGTGAGGTCCGCGTCCACACCGTTGAAATACTAAAGTTCATTGAGGGCAAATATTGCAAGGACTGCAGAGAGCCATTATTTCAAGCGATGCCGAAATCCGCGTGTTTGAGATGCACGGGGTCAAAAATCATTGTGAGTGTTGTGAATTGAATCATAAGAATGAAATAAGTTTATGTAGAAAAAAAAAAATGTGTTTTCTTGTTTGTTTCAGTTTGGTGACACGGGTTGTGAATAGAGACTCGTTTTGTAACGCATGCGCGAACACACACACACACACACACACACACACACACACAATTAAAAATACAAAGTGATTGTTATAATAACAAAACGTGTATGATTCATTGACTCTCTCCCTCTCGGGGAGAGAGGGAGAGAGTCGGCTGCCGCATGCCGGGCCCCCCCCTCCACACACACACACACACACACACACACACACACGCACGCACGCGCACGCGCGCACACACACACACACACACACACACACATGCACACATTTGTACAAGTTTTTTATATATATAAACTCCTGTTAATAGTCTAGACAAAAATCCTCCGCTTACATCTATAATGTTGATAAAAAATTATCAGATTTTATGGGTTTTCAAGGAAACGCAACTCTATGATGCCCCCTCCCCCACAGAGTCGACAGCGGCTTCCCCCTCTCGCCCGCGGGTCCAGGTATCGCCTGGAAGACATCGTCAACAAAAACTAGCCTCCCCACTCTCTAACACCCCCCTCCCCCTACCCCGCCGCCGTAACCGCGCACTCGGCTGCCGCATGCAGGAGCCCCCCCCCCCCCCCCGCCGCCATGCATACCGCGGCTTCCCCGCCCTCGACTCCCCCGCCCCGCTCCCCCCTGAGATCCCATAGCTAGAAACGGCCTAGCTCCTCTACTGTGGGCTTCGAGGGATCCAACAAAGGGGACATCTATAGAAAAGTACAAAAGCGCGTCGGTGCGATTACAGTCTCCACCGAATTCTCTTTCTGTACACACCGCTGGAAGTCGAACTCGAACACTGCGGCGACCAAGGAAATGGCCTAGATCGATTATTCCGGCGAAAGGAGTGTCTTGAATTGAATTAGTCACGTCGGCGAAATTTTGCCGTCTTCAGATGGGACACCCCACTTGGACGCTTTTCAGAGATACACAATCGAATACAGATTCACGAGGAAAACTCGTTGCGGCCTCAAGATTACGAGGAAAGAAATATTATAGAATCATAGAAAAAGTTGAGAATCTTATTGACATCGCATGATTTTCTGAAAGAATTTGTGTACATCATAAATAGCTACGCGAAACTGTTGGGCTTTTTTTCAGAGTCCGAAATCTGTGCTTTATAACTTCTTTCTGGATTATGCGAAACAAAAGAGCTGAGTTCTTTAATTTAATATACTTTTATAACATTGCCATATTTTTATTTTTCTTTCAATGCGTAGAATAAGAGTTAACAAACAAGAATCTCACTAATAGAGTTAAAACTCTTTTCTAAAACTGTTATTTTGCGATTTTCCAAAAGTACTACAATGGCTCCTGTAATGCTTAGGTTAAACAGTAGAAATATTATGAAAATTTATTTTTTAACGATATTTTCAGAAGGTATTGACGGGGATTGTTCATAATTTTGAAAGGATTAGAACCTCGGAGTCCTCTTGCGGCGATTTATAGATAATAGAATCAATTTTTATTATTTATAACATAATTGAATACACTGAGTCAGGAAGTTTGGGCTTTAGTATTTTTCCCCAAGCATATCGAAAAATTATACGTTTTTTGAGTCGCCACAGTATTTCATGTCTTTGAGACCTAAACCTGCCTCGAAGAATAAAGAATCGAAAAGTAGAACCCTCATCGAAATCTCACAAGAAAAGAGTGTCTTAAATTATCTAAATTTAAACTGCATCACCTGAGTGAACGGTCGTATTCGGGGTAGTGGCTTAGTTGAGAAATCATGGGAATAGAGTCGCTCATCTTGTGATATTCCTGAATCATCATGCACATGCGCTTAAAAGTGCGCATAACAGGGAATTCACCGGGTAAATGTTGATTGTTCATTTTCACAAGGCAGATTTGTCGATCTTGACGATATTTTCACAAGGCAGATTTATTGATCTTGACGATATGTTGAAACAAACGACTTCGAACTTCATCTCAACAGTCATGCAAACGTGCTTATCGAGATTCTTGATAACGAGCCTGTAGCAGCTGTTGAACGTGTGCAGGATGTAAGGATGGCTCCTTTTGGAAATAACCATTGTCAACGAACGATATATTGTCGTATAAATTAGTATTGTATTGCATTCAAC
This sequence comes from Ophion costatus, assembly GCA_951751655.1. Classification (NCBI taxonomy): domain Eukaryota; kingdom Metazoa; phylum Arthropoda; class Insecta; order Hymenoptera; family Ichneumonidae; genus Ophion; species Ophion costatus. The sequence goes on along the minus strand of OX632357.1, from coordinate 7,568,047 downwards.
TCACATTGTTACTTTTATTTGATTGAAAATAAGCATTTTCCATCTAAAATTATATTGTTTGTAAATTACATTTTTTAAAGTAGTTATACAAAATCGTTTACAATACTCGATTAATTGTTTTTTTTAACGATTTATTGTTATACTAAAACATAACTTCAGTCTATAGAAGGGTCGCTTTACGATTTCACGTTAAGAATATCGATGATCCCGTTAGTATAATGAGTCATCGGCATCAGCTGAAAGTATAAAATCATATAGAAAACAGAAACCCCGAAAAAAGTACCGAAATGTTAATTCCTTAATTATATCTCCTAGATGCAAAGCAAATGAGTAGTAAGTGACATACTCGGTACAGACCAAGGTTGCATTTTTTAATACTTTTAATGATTGTTAATTGTAACTTGTGCTCGTTAAGATTTTACTTTAGAACGGTAAAATAACTAACAGGTTATCAAAACAAAAGGCTAAAAAGTTCTGTACTCTTTCTTTGCATTATTTATCAAGACTACGAATGTATACGGCTAGATGTGGTTCAATGGCTGTGTTCGATTTGCAAGCTATGATGCGTCTTCTGCTGTTCATGTCATCGAATAGTTCCCAGTGCCCAGTAGATCGTCGACAGTTCGCTGTATAATGGCCAGGTACGAAAGCCACTACTCCAGCAAGCCTGAAAAATAACCCACTTAAAGTAACTCACTTAAAGAATAAATAAAATTTTATTGAATTGTTAACTGAAAGCACCTATCGTAAGAGCCTGCATTTCCCTGTAGTTGTTCCAGCTTCAGTTCAACCGGTAGTTGATCTAACCTACAGTTTAAGCCTCTGGTATGATGTACATTCCGGGGTATATCCAACTCAAGGAAAATATGTTCATTAGTTTTTTTGGTTAATGTGCATTTCCCAGAGCATTCGTTTTGACAGCGAACAGCAAACGTAGTTGCATGGAAATCGAGAGCCTCTTCTAGAACTTCGAATCCCTGTCTTGCTATGTCTCGATTATTCGGTGCAATTGAGATGCTCGAATTTGTTGATCGTGCGCACCGAGGACAGACTTTTGTGTTTGTAATACTGGGTGCAGACGATAAGAGATGCTGCAACATATTGATGACGTTAATCGTTGCGTCCAGCTTGTACGACACAACTCGCTCTTCTGTAGCATTGTATACGTCTGTTTTTGAAAAACTTTTGAGGATCCGCGCTCTATTTTCGAGTGTTATTCGTTTAATCCCCCCCCATCTCGATCACTTGGTGTACGAATCTCAGCGTAGTGTTGCCAGAGCTTGCCAAAAAATCTGCATAGTGAACGTTCTCAATGCCGGCAATCATTAATATGTGAACGATTGCGTCAAACGAACAAGTGTTCAGCAGGAAATACGATTTTCCATCAATTTTTACCGGAGGACACAGGAGACCATTTAATAACAGTGCCGGCTTCTTCGACAATCCAAGAAGTTGATTCCGTTGCCGAATTTCAGGATAGCTTTTAAGATACTTTCCTTTTTGTGGCGGATCGGAATTATCGTCCTTCTCTGCTGTGGTAGTCCTTTTTCTCATATTCTCATGTTTTCCTTCGTTCGGGGTCGACGTTCTATGTTTTTGCCCCCCCAACGCAAAGGACGTATACGTGTGATCAAGGGTAATGTCATGAATGATGATCAATGTAAGGCCCTTCTGGCGCTTTCCCCCTCCAGTTTTCGACGGATTTTAGATCCGAGTCGTCGTGCGCGTCCATATGTTCTGTCACGTCAACATAACAGGAAATATCGTGCGGAAAGTCCAGATCGTATAAAACTCTATTTACACTTTCCGTTTTACCCTTTCCATTACCGTGACTGACCTTTGATTGATCCAAACAAATAAATTCGTTTCTATCTGTCTCATCTTCAGTGACGTTCATGAATTTGTTCTCTGCGATATCAGTATGTCCTGCTGTGACTTTTTGTTCACCTTCAATGTTTTGTACATTGCGAAAAGCGATTAAATTCGAAGTAAAAAGGAGCGTGGATCCTTTTATATCGTCTGTATGACGTTTTATGATTTGGTCGTCACGGACAGGAAGGGAACCTGCAAAAACTCTTGTTTTTAAGTCGTTGAAATAGCCTTCTACGTGGCTCGAAGTGGCGTGGAAAGCATTATAGCTCAATCCGACGCTGCTCCATAATGGGAATTCTTTGCAGAGTTTTATGAGATGGTCAACAAACATTGTCTGATGAAATGCGTTCAAATCTTTTCCCTCGCAGACGGTTTGTTAGGCTCTTACGACAAGGTTATCTATCCAGATATTGAGTCGACTGCCAGTCTCGCCCAAAGTTTCGGTGTCGCTTTCGTCATTCAACTCGAAACGATTAGCCAGTTTTGACTGCGTCACCAACTCTTTCGTGCTCTTTCGTTCAGTCTTCTGCTCATTAGTGGCTTGCGAATTGTGCAGGTAGGCTTTCTGAAATTTGTAGTTCATACTTCGATTGGCGATGAGATTCTCCAATTTTTCTCGGGCTTCTTCGGTAGTGTTCGCTCCTTTCAGATCAATTATGCTGTCGTTGAATTTCTGAAGAGCCACTCCACAAGTAAGACTCAATACATATTCGAATTCGCTTAACGTTTTGCAGTCGACGAGTAGCCCGACGCAAAATTGGTAGAATTCCTTTATTTCACGTAGTGCTCTTTTATGAAAGCAGGGCCATCGACTCACAATGTGCATGAGGTGGGCAACATCCACGCGAATATATGTCGCTGGCTTCGTCGTATTCGAGCGAGCAACTGATATGGCTTGAAAACGCATGGCTATATACACTTTTATCGTCTGATTGTTGAAAGCCATACTAAGAGCGGAAAGAAGAGCCCGAGAATAATCGCACACTGCTTCGCAAAAATGTGTGCAGACCTTTGTCGAATCTTTCGTTGAATTCTATGGACCAGACTACCCGTTGCATCAATTTTAATCGTTGACGCTGTTTTATGGATACGCTTGTACTCTTTGTAGGCATGTAATTGTGCTTGCGAACTATAAAAAACGTAAAATGGAAGTGAGCCAACATCATGGATGAGACCGCCGTATTCCGGATTTTCAGAAATGGTTTCAATTGTACGGATGAGATCGTGGCCATCGCCTTTCTTCACGCCATACTGTGCATCCAATGCTTTTTTTTTAGCTTGTCGTATAACGTCTTTATGTGGTAAATGAAACGGCTCCGTCTCGCCAGGGCGAATATTTTCTCGCGCTTGTCGTTTTCTCCACGTCGAGCAGCCTTCAGATTTCAATTCTTTTTTCACTTCGTCACGGCGCAGTCCATTCAAGGGTCGCTTAACGATTTCATGTTGAGAATATTGAGTGTCCCGTGTTCTAACTTGGATGATCAGCCCATTTTCATTGCAAAACTTTTCACCATATCCATTGAAGGGGTTGATACATGATCTGCTTTTGCAAACTCCGCGGATTTCAATTATGTACGAATCTTCCAATAGCGATAGCCTTACGGTTGCTCTCTTAAAAATAAACGCACACGGCATACGATACTGAAGCCAAAACGCCTTAGCAACTTTATTTGTCCATACCCCTGGCCTTAACTTCACATTTGTTGTTTCATGCGGAGAATCGACATTGGACTGAACATTTTCTGGCTTCATCGCTATCCACTCTTCCTCGGTAATGATTAATGTAAATTTTTCTGTACCTTCTTCATGATCTTTTGGATCTGGCACATAATCATCACTCTCACTTTCGGCAAAGCTGCTCGAAGATTCTTCCGATAGCGTGATATTATTATTTTGATCAGTCGGTTTCGGAACTGGCAAATTCATTTTTTTGCTGGCCTTTGTCATAATCGACCGTCTATCTTCTTGCACGTTTGTGTATATACATGCCGCGCTCCACTTTTCCTCCAAATCTTGAGACATTCGTTTCCAAACATCACTGGACCAGCGTGGATATTGGCCACAGCGAAAAAGATCCATATATTTTATAATCACTTCTATTGCTGCGCCTTCCGATACTTTGCATGGGGCCACCATTTTACTGTTGACGCTGTAACAAAAGTAAATGTAAAGAAAACGATTATACATTGTAGTCGCAATTCACATCACTCATCACATTTGCATATGAATTTTGTTATAAATAAGTGCGATAATCTTTGTGTAACCGATAAACATACTTCGGAATTCATGAGCGATCGACACGAAGAATAAATTATTGCACAGACAAGTTGCGAACTTTGGCGCGGTATGCCTGAAATATAGTGTTGCAAAACAATTCTATCGAGCAGCGCCCTTATTACAGCTAGAATCACGGAACGTTACACTAGCAAGCGAAATAAATATTCAGTTGCATAAAACCATTACACACATGCCAAAATATATTTGTACCGTGACCGTTAGATTGTGGAACCATCACGGAACTCGAATTCCGCTTACGATAACAGATAGGTTAGCGGACGTTTGTTTGGGTTTCATGTCAAGTAATCACAGTGAAACCGAGTAGGAAAGTTACAGAGTTCAACTAGAAAATACGATTAATTTCATGTGTTATACGAACAACGACTTCAATGTGACTTTTCATTTACAGAATACTACAGTAGCAAAATGGCCACGTGCTGGAAACGCAAAATTTAGTAACGCATCTTCGTATGTCACACATTCATCGATCAAGGACAGGGTAGCGGCAACGACACCAACGTAGTAACAAAAATATAAAAACTGAAAATGGTGCTTAAGCAATGGTCCTGAATTGCCGGTTGGTTACGGTTGCTTGAAGTTTCTCAACGTGGTAAAAAATCAAAACGTTGAGGGTTCGAAAAAGTAAAAATTTGCGTTTACTGTAGAAGTTAGTACAGTGATACTATTGCCAACACTATTTTTCGATTTAGCTGCTCTACTGCCCATTCAAATAAATTGCATAGCAGCGAAGTAGAAAATAATTGTAACCAGCAGAAATCAATTGCTACTGCAAAAGGAAAGGCTATCATACCAACACATTCGTAAATCCCACAGCAGATAGATATTTGTTAATATAGGATTTACTCAATTATCATGAAGCTCGAAAGTAATGTGATAGTGACATTGTAAGAGATTTACATGTTTCTCCAGGTTCCAATACTGAGTTTTTAACATCCTTTTCGTGAACAAAATAGCCCATGAACAAAAAGGGTATTTTTAACCTTGAACAATTTACTTAAAATATTGACTGTGGAGGTGGCAACATTTATTTCTCGACTTTAGATACGAAGAGGCATTTTATACTGCACATAAGCTCGAGTCATTCCGAAGATACGTCAGAAGAACCGGTGCAAGCAAATCAAAAGTGTATATGCAAATGGGTCAGTAGCGAGGAATGCGAGTTGACATATTCCTATTGACCCTAATGCATCTATGCTATTTATTTGCTTTCACCGGTTCTTCCGAGGTATCTTTGGAAATACTCTCATTTATGTGCAGTATAAAATCCATAATTACACAGTGCACATAAGCCTAAACGGACAGTACTTTTGATAAACATTTTTGCTATTAAGAAACATAAACATTTCCTTTCAATTGTAAACCTACCGTTGATAAAAGCTGACCTCGATTGATTTATCCAAATTGACCACTCCATGCTGGATCTTCATGAACTTCCACAAATAAGATGCGATAGACCATTCGCCTACCGTAATTTTGTCCATAATGTAATCGAGTTAATTGTTTTAAGACGTCAATAAATGACAATGTTGATATAAATCGGTATGAGATTAATATAGCGGTCAGCAATGAAAACAACTATTGATATTTATGTCTTCATGAAGTTGAAAGAAAATTAATCTATTTTTTAAATAGGAATATTTTACATTTCAATGTTAAATTGCATTGAGAATACCACCATATTAAAAAATATAGGCACGGTTTTAAAAAATCCGCATACAGTGTCAGTAAAAATCATGCAGAAAACATACTTTCACTTTTGTTTCAACACTATTTGTATATTATTAAGTATTGAAAGTCTTAAACATTCTATGCGATTGGATCATCGTATTTGTAGTCAGGCAGATTGGATGGTGCACTTAAATACAGAAGTTGGGTCCACCATCATTAAATCTTATATGTGGCATCTTGAATCTAGTTGGTACATATAGGTCTGAAGCAATGCGAGTTCAAGCATGTGTATCCAGCCTAAACAGAGATTAAAATTATCAACATTAACATCTAATGTCGAATTTATCTTCAATAAAAGTATTTTATTCCAACCTCGTGTCACTCATCCACAATGACCGCTCCACGCTGGATCTTCATGAAATTCCCGAAATGAGATGCAAAAACCATTCGCTGCCACAATTTTGTCAACAATGTAATCGAGTTAATTGTCATAAGACATTAATAAATAATAGTTGGTGCGCGGAATGAGAATGTTCGGTATGAATCTGTACGAGATGAATGCAGTGGTCCCCGATAAAAAAAACTATTGACATTTATGTCTTCATCAAGTTGAAAAAGCTAAATCTCTTTATTTTTATTGGCATATTTTACATTCACATTGATAAATTACATTGAGAATGCCACCATATTAAAAAGTATAGGCCGGTTTAAGAAAATGACAAAGCGTCAATGAAAACCATGCGAAAATTCTCTTTCATTTTTGCTTCAATACTAATGGTATATCATGAAATATTCAAAACTTCTTATGCATTCCATGCGACCACAGCATAGTATTTTTAGTCAGGTAGTTCGGAAACTACATTGAAATGCAGAGCCTGGCCCCAGCATCCTTAAACTTCATACATGGCATCTTGAATCTGGTTGATGCATATGAGTTTTTGATCGCTCGTCCATGATGCTATTGGGATGTGCTGTTCGAGGAACATAGCGATGGTATCTCTGCAAGAAAAAGAACATGAAACATAAGAAGAATCGTTTTACAATCATTTAGCCGCCATTAGTTTTACAATCAACTGTCTGGTTTCGTTGCTCCTGTAGCAGAGATCGACGACTATGTTACGCTCGGCGTTCGCACGGCTTCGTACAACACCGTGTATCGCGAGTTTTAACGAGATTCGCGTGAAACCCGTGTCCGTCTGGACGCTGTAGTTCTGGAGATTAAGCTTAGCGATGAGGATCTGGAAATTAGTTAGGGACGTTAGTGGGAGGGTTAAAGAGAAAGGCTGTCTACCTGAAGGGAGCAGGGAGCGCTTTACCTCGAATTGGCTCCACTGTTGCTTGCGCCGCTGGTAGCAGTCGAAGCGATGCTTGCACTCACGGAAAAATCGCTTGATACTGAGAAGGAAGTCGACGGGATACACTTGGAGGAGGGCGGCCACATCCGCGGACATGGGCCCAACGGTCAATGCGCCATTCCTTGCCTGACTCACTGGACAATTGTATCTAATGCGAAGGGGCGCCGTTATGTGTTCCGCCACAACCGAATCCTCAGACGAAGCCATTGTCGAGTTTTTTGGCGCAGATGCCCGCCAGAGCGTGCAACTCAGTTCGCAGTGCGATTTGAGGGTCCGGCAGACGGGGAACGACGCTCGGCTCAGGAAACGACTTTTCAGGCAAGGACAATGTCGCCGAAGCGCGCCGTGATGTTTAGTATCTCCATCTTGCATAGCACAAGCCTCATGGAACTTATGTTGGCGAGGAGTTTGTCCCTGCGGCATTTGAGGGCATCTGGCACACCGCGAAGCGACATAACCTCACTTTTATCGTTTTTTCGACGTTGCCGTAGTTTTTCGGTGGATGATTTTTTTTTTTGACGGGCGTCTTTTGCGCACGTGTAAGGGGAGAAGCTACATAACCTCAGTTTTTCTTTTTTTCGCTTTTGGCCAACTTTTATGGTCGATTTTCTCCTTTCAGCAGGCGATTTTTGAGCACGACTAAGGGGAAAAACGACACAACCTCACTTTTTATGTGGCGGGCTATTCTTGAGCACAAGAAAGGGGAGAAGCGACATGACCTCACTTTTTAATTTTTTTGCATTCAGCGTACTTTTTTGGTCGATTTTCTCTTTTCAATGGGCGATTTTTGTAGCACGAGAGAGGAAAAACGTCATAACCTCACTTGTTTCGTTTTTTCGCCTTCGACGTACTTGTTGGTTCCATTTGCTTTCCGGATTTGAGGTTATGACAGAGCACGCGAAACGAGTGTTAGAAATAAATATATCACCGGGGTAAGGGTGTTTATTATTCCTACAATAAAGCACGTCACACGAATTATGATACTAGCACTCTTTATTTCTACGGGGGAAGAATGGCTCCGCGCGTTAGAGGCGAGAAACCGTACAGTGCAGTTCGGCGGCGGGGGCGGGGGCAATGCCCTGAAAGGTTAATTCTAATATATATATATATAGAGACGTACGGGTCCGTCTCACGCGCCATAACCCCCCCTGAATTCAAACAAACCAACGATCATGCGATAGGGCGAAAGGAGGGGGGAAGCCAAAAAAGGAAGATCTACAAAAAACGACCTAAGGAAACACAAGGTCAAGCGAGAGAAGGAAACAGAAAAACAGAAAATACACAAAAACGGTAGAGAAAGGTAACAATAAAGGGAAGGGGAAGGACGTTGAAGAAAACAAAAAAACAGAGGAAGAATAGAAAATAAAAGTTAGTTAAAATATAAAAGTTAACAACAAAAAGGAATGCTGGGTAAAAAGGTTGGGAAGGGGTAATAAGACGTGGTATATAAGGGACGGATATGGGGGGAAAAGGAGCTCACTCTCCGTCTCCAATCTTTTGCGACTTAATTAGTACCCCAGCACACGAGTACAAGCCTTCGGGTGAGGAAAGTGGGGCAGGACGGAACATTAAAGAAGTAGAAATTGAGAATGAATAAAAAGAAGTCAAAAGAGTAAGAGAACAAAAAGAAACAATAGGTAATAAGGAATAAATTGTAAACGAGAAATTGAGAATTGGATCAGGGATAGAAAAAGGACGAGGAGGTATCAGAAGAATCAGGCGAAATACACAGACACACACACACACACACCGAACTCTCGAAAACAAAAACAATATCGGCGAGAAACTCCGAAAGCGATCGGGCGAACCTAAAGGTTAAAGAGGTCTCGCAAAATTCAAACGGCGAGACAATACACATAACGCGCGGATCATCAGTCAAAGCGGGTACGTGGCGACCTCTGACGGGGGAATCAAAAGTGAGAGTAATCGATTACCGACGCGTGATAATCGATTACGCTCACAGATCGGGAAAATTACGCGGCGCTGGCCGGCGAGCCATAAGAGTGAGCCGGAAGCGAGGGGGAAGACTGGTACGCGCGGACCCCGCGAGCGTGTGACACACCGCGCGCCACGGGTAGCGCTAGGCGAAACACGGGGAGGCGCGCCGTACTGTGATCGAGCGCGCCACAATCGATCCTCTGGGGAAAAGAGTAACTCAAGCGACAGCACACAAAGGAGAAGGGGAAGAATCGCGTGGACCGATGATAGAGCGGGTGCGTTCAAACCTACTTACCATCGGAGACAGGCCGCGCGGAATATTTGACCGACGGAGTAACAACGCGAAAAACCACACACTCGAAACACACACATAGCGCCTCGCCGAGACAAACAACACTTGTAAACAGTCTTTTTTTTATATCAGAAACCGAATAAATAGTATTTTATTACCAAATACCACCAAAACAAAAGAGTCTCAACTAATTTCCTCACTGATCGAGTCCCGAACACATAAATTTAATTGTAACAAACTCTGACCCGCTACAATATATATATATATATATATATATATATATATATATATATATATATATATATATATATATATATATATATATATATGTTTCGCTTTAAATAAATAAACGGACACGTCTGTCCGATTTGACCGTCTGTTAACACACCTGGCCACGCAGGCCGCTTGGAGTATTTCGGCACACACAGGCCACGCTTCGCTTTACTCCGTTTTTATTACGCTCCCACGCTATACGCAGTACGTCTGCTCGTTACTCCGTTTTTTCAGCGACTGTCGTTTCTGCTCGCACCTCGTTACACACCTCTGTGAAAATGGCCCCCCGAAATCAACATCTGAGATTTTTATGATGACAAATCGTTTGTTGGTCATTGTTGGATCAAATGCAATCTTTGTTGCAATTGATCCTTCGATTATTGCAACGGATCCGCAACGGATCCCGTATTACCGGCAAACGACCCTCAACGATTCGTCATAATGAAAATCAGGGGAAAGCGGATCCCTTGCGGCATGTTTTCTCAACTGCTGGAGCTGCTCGCTGATTGGTTAATTCCCGAACACTTATCCGATTGGTTAGACATTCTGTCGACGCAGACAGTGCGAACGCGGCCCTATGATTTTATGACGCCATGTAGCACGGGGATGTACATTTCATCTGTTGATTTAAATAATACGGAGAACCAACAAAGCTTCTAATTATGATATTCATAACCAACAAGCGATTGCGCATCGATTGCAACTCAAAATAGTTGAAATGTTAAGAAATCGGTCAATTTCACGTTAGATTTTATTTTTCATCCTGTGCTTCAAAAGAGGTCCAACAAAGATTGCAATGGATCCAACAATGACCAACAAACGACCACCAAACGATTCGTCATGATAAAAAGCTTGTATCTTGATTTCGGTGGGCTATATTCACAGAGGTCCAACCTTCCCATTTGGATTTTCATGGACATTTCTTCAACACTGCGTTCGTACTCCTTACCTCTAGTCTTCTTGATGGCAACCACCAGAAGACGTGACCATATTGGGAGAGAAGTCCAATAACGACTGCACCGTTTTTATAATATTAAATTATATTTCACTTATAATGAATTAATTGATGTTTTATTTATAATGACCTATCCTACTTCAAAATCGACGTAACAATATCTTATCAATTTCATTATTATAAAAATTAACTTATCAACAGTTTAGAATATTGAGCTATATTAAATATTCTAGACTATTAATAGGTTAATTTTTATAAAGTGGATATTATATATATATATATATATATATCGCAATTAAATAGATATCTTTGCGATAGTACTCTTCGATGCCGTTTAGATGTCGTTTTGTCAACCTTATTCGGATGCCTATCGGACGACTTTCAGATGGCTTTGGGATCTTGGCATTTTCGTGCCTTTAAGAGGATATCTTTCGGATATATCGATTTGGTGACTTTGTGCTAACTTACCGACACCCAATAAGAGTTAACCTTTTGTTAACACATTGTTAACCATTAAAAGTTGCCGTATAGTTAACTATCGGACACAAATAAGTTATCTGCCAAGCGGACATAAGTGATACGTTTTGTAATACAAAACGGCGTCTTTTTGGACAACCAAAAAGTTATCCGTATCCGTTTCGCATATCTTTCGGATGCCATGTGGATAACATTTTGCTACCTGGGTGTTGAATATTACATTAAGTTTGTCGGCTCTCTTGTAATGTCGTTCGAAAATCACATAGAACGAAATGCAATATCAACGACGCTATGCTACATTATGCTATGCTATGCAACAACGTGTGTGCAGCATGGCTTGCGCGGTACCAGCTTAGCATTCAGCGAAAAACAAGCATCGTGTAGCATGGCATGCAACAAAAGTTTTCCAGTAAAAGGCTATCCCGGCCGAACACTGCCGCGATCATTTGATGACGACCAATCAGAAACTATGTAGCTGGCATTTTGCTTACTGTAGGCCTATTCTGTGATGGCCTCTGCACACCACGCGATGAGTGATATTCAATGGGAGCTTCACTCTCCCAGGGGGTTTCCGGCATACCTGAGGTCCTATTGGATATCGCTTATCACTTGCCGCTCATCGCGCTCAGTGTGCAGAGGCCATTACAGAATAGGACTACTGTAGAAAGAAGTAGACGCGAAAAATTCTTCATGAGTTCCAAAATAAATTGTCACATTTTTAATTAGACAATAAATGTATGGTTATAAAAAAAGTCTTTATTTTCCTTATATCCCGTGGTATTCGCAATGCCACGTTTGGAGCCGTCGTAACTTCGTTTTGCGACACTTTTTCTAACCTCACTGACGATTCTAGCTATGTAAACAAAAACGGATTTACTAACAAATCCGTGTGACGTTACCTACACGTTTTACTAATTTTATTCTAGAAGTATTCTACTGAGGAAGAACAAGTGCTGAATGTCGGGACAAAAATAATTATACGGAAGTTATTCACGCGAGATCGTAATCTATATAAAAATGAGTGAAGCCAACGAAAATGGATCGATAAAGGTTAGTTTCTGTCATTGTTTTGCTCTTAAGGAGGTACCATCAAAAGTTTGATCTTTGGAAACCTATTCTTTTACGCCAATCAAAAACTTCATTTCCGTGAAGTTTCACAAGATCATCATAACCTCACAATTTTTTGACCGACTTGTCTCGTAGATGGTTAAGTTTTTTGAATGGAGAAACAACTCATCACGCCCTGCAGAATTCACTGATGCAGAGCTTGACGATTTTCTTTTGCCCTTACAAGTCATCACTGACAATTTTCTGTTCGAAATTTTAAAATGTTTTTCTTGCACTCGTGTCATGTTGTACAGTTTCTACTGTGCCGTAAAACATATTCCAAGACGTTGATCATCTTTAGTTGGCGGGTTCAGCATACTTTCGATAATGTATACAATAGTACGATCCACATTTTTTAACCATAAATGTATATCATTGCAAGACATTAGCATTTTGCAGATATATATATATATATAAACAAAGGATGGAGTCCAGAAAAGGAAATGAATTGTTCTAATACTTGATTTAAGATCGTAATCGATACACAAATAAGTGAGGCTAATGAAAGGTATCAACAAAGCTTTGTTTCGGTTGCTGTTCATCTTTCAAGGAAGAACCTCTGGATAGAGTCTCTTCGGGAATTTTGAGAATCAATTCTTCAACGTTACATACAGACACTTTATTGTGAGAAGTTTTAAGCTGACTGCAACATCCCAGACATTGGTCGTATCATAAATTATTGCACAAACGAACATATATGATTGTAAAAATGACATTTGGGAGATGAATAATGTTGGAAAATAATGTTTTTCATTGAACTGCGATAAGAGAAATGTTGACCCGAAGAGGGGCTGTTTTTAGCTTGTATTGATTGCCACTGTACGAGTGCTCGATGCCTGTGTCTCGTCTTTTATCTACTCTTCGACCCATCCATGCTACCTCCTCAAGGTGGGAGATACCTTTAGACAAGAAACAATTTACTGATAGTCACGATTCTTTTTCAAAGGAAAACTTTCTTCATCATTTTTGAGACTTAGGGTATGTTTTATTACAACTTTCGGTAGTAATAAAGTAGTTTTATTACTACTTTTGTTACATGGTATTTTTTTTATCAATTTTTGAAAACAGCGGAGGTATGGCATGGTCGGCGGATGTTATTAGACAGTGTGACACGTAGCGTCGGTGGTAGTAAATTGAAAAGAAAACCAACGAAGATTTTTCTTTTATTAACACTTATAAGCATAATAGGAACCAAGAAAAAATGAGGAATGTTGAAAACTGAAATGGTATGCTTTGAAACAAAAATATTGAACTTTCCGAAAAAAATGGCTACATTTTGCAACAAAAAAAATACTTTTTTAAACATTTGCACAAACGTTTAGGATCATGTTTTAGACAATAAGGTTAGAAAGATTTATTAAGATTATAATTAATTAAGGTTATAAAGATAAGATATACCAAATTTCATCAGAATTGATGAATAAGTTTTTTAACTATATGTCACGTCAGCTTCAAAGACTGTGCCATAACGTCCGCCATTTTTTAAGATTAATAGAAAAAACCATGTAACAGCCGAAAGTAGTAAAAGACAGACCCTACGTCTCAAAAATGGTGAAGAAATCTTTCCTAAAAACATAATTGAAAAAAAGCAAATTATCTCTGCGCTCCTAAGTAGCGCAACAAATATAAAGCGGTGGAATACTCATATTGTATATTGGCAAACCTCAAGAGATATAGAAATAGCCAGCAAACGAAAAGCGACTCTGATTCGGTTGACAATTACGTTCCCTACGTGCCTGTCAAAGAGCGCAAGAAGCTACAGTTAACGAAGTTGGGACGCTTGGGTCAGCTGAAAGATGAAGGGACCAGTGCGACTGGTAAAAGCAGCAGTGAAAATGAAAAGGATGATGGCGATGAAGATGACGGTCAGGTGTGGGGCAGAAAATCCAATATTTCTCTTCTCGATCAACACACCGAGTTGAAAAAATTGGCAGAAGGTAGGCAGAAACAGCGGACATTTTTTGTCAATCATCAACATAGAGCTCTGTATTCTTCTTTGAATTTCATTATGTGGCAGTTTATTCTATTCTGCAATTCTAAATACCATAAAAATCGTCAATAATCAACATTATGTTATAAAAATATAATATTCCAGATATAACAATTATTATTTTACATACGGAACTTGTTGCATATTTAGTATTATATCTTATGTGTTGAACTGTGCACTATCGTCAGTTTTCAATAAGACGACCATGTTCAGTTTTGCCAAAAAACTAAAAGGTCTTTACTTTCTCTACTGACTTTACTAATCAGTTCTAGATGGGGTCGCCCATCTTTTTTTTGGTGTCTTTAGAATGGGCAAGGTTTATTTGTCTCGTCTGTAGTGTAAAATGTTCTCTCTGAAGTATTATATGGATTAAGGTTATTGCTTAAGTATATTGGGGTGAATAGATATTAATCCTCCACGGTCACATGGGGTCCAGGGGACCTCATCCGCAACTTCGAGCCAAAATTACTTTCAGTTGTAGATGGCCAAGAGAGCTGGCCTGCCTTGTAAGCGTGCTTCGAAGCGTTTTTTGTAAGTACGGATTAGGGTCGGACGATTCGCGATAGCAGTTTCGTCGTTATAGTCGATACAAAAAAAATCGGGTGGGCGCTGGGGTCGTTTTGACCCCCGTGTGACCTGCACTTATATTTTTTCGTCAAAAGTTGTATTTTTTTTGCTTAGGATCACTCTACGTAATTTAAGTATGAATATGAGGACGGTAAAAAAAATCTATCAAGTTTATGTGAATTACATTGAAATGCGAATTCTTTGCAACGTCCGTCTACGTCCTCCTTACAATAACTCCTTACAATACTACCTGGAAAACCATAAAATCATTTAGAATGGGCGACAAGCACAGAGTTTTCATTTGTGTCGACTGTGGGGGACAAACTTGGTTTATTTACGATTTTTTAATATTTTGTATTTTCGATATATAGAAAAAAAATTTGATATATCTTTCATATATATTGCCTTCAACGCTAACACTATGATTTCATAATTTTGCGAGCCGCTGTTGCGCACTAATCGCAATACGATTACCGTTTTTTTAACTCCGAAATGGTCCCTCTTCAAATGTCCAAATAAATACCTTTTTTGAAACGCCCACTATGAAGCTATATTGTATTGTATTTCCATTTCCTCTTGTACAATGCTTTGCGCTTACTACATATTCCTCGCCAGTTTCACATTGCGCGCTTACACATATCTAGGTTCTTAATTCTATTCCTTATTCTTAAATTCTTAAATCCTTAACTCCTCTATCACCCCCCGAATCTCCAGTCACTGCTAGTCTATCTTGAGACTAATCCTCGCGGCTATACTTTCCTTTAAACTATAATATCTCAAGAGTATCACCCTACACTTTTTTGAAATTGGAAATTGGAAAAGGTATGATTTTAAAAGTAAATATGGATTTCTTTTCACGCATTGATCCCTGTCTGTTTTTTTCCGCCATTTAAAATGTCGATTACAATATTTATACTGAAAATGCTACATTCTAGAAAGTTCAAACTAACGCCCTGAATTTTTATAAGCCATTCGGAACAATAGAATCAACGTGGCAATCGTTTAAACATAGCAGGGGTCACACGGACCCCATGTGACTACAACGTTACAGGCCGAGGGTGACCTAGAATGGTTAATGAAAATTGTACTTGTCGTTATCATAGATTTTCTGAATATACTGGCAAAAGGAAAACGGAAGTTGAGGCACTGTTTTATTACATATTACATTTCAAAGCTTACGGTAACCTTCGCTTGATCGCATTGGTTTCATGGGGCAACACCGTTACCATTTCAATTTCGTGCCTATAGTTTCCGTACATATAAAGAAATTGACCTAAAAACGAATATTGTGTACGGGAGAGTTTCCAGAACAACATTACCCAAAAAAACAAGTTACCGGTCTAATCAATGAGAATGTATGAAAAGTATGCGACTGATTTACAAAGAAGAGAGGCTCTCTAAGTCCTATGTATTGAAATGTTGCAACGTCGGAAGTATGGGAATAACAGTAGGAGGAACTTATTTATTTATTTATTATGATTGATTCCCTTTTTTTCTAGCATCGGAGAGCATAGTACGATGCTTATAGGTACGAGCACTGGCAAATCGTCTTTTCCAATGTAAACTTTTGGGCGCTCTGATGGTTCTTTTTGAATCGTTTGTTACCACCTTTGGCTCCGACATAATCTCTGAAAACGTCACCCGGCCTAAAACGCGCGTAACACAGCCGTGACCGGTGACGGTCACTGCAGTCAACTCAACAGCCTCGAATTACGAGAGAACGTACGACATTGCCAAAGGTCGTGTCTAATTTAAAAGGATGTTTAAACATCGAAAATTAATTTTCTAGTCATTCTAACTTCTTTGAGTAAACATATATGTAAATAATAATTACAATTATCTACTGTACACTAGGACATTTTCGTGATAGCCATTGGTACACATCATTAATATTTTGCTACAATAAGTTGGCACTGGTGACGTCACAGAATGTACTATTAGTATACGAACTACGTTTCTGCCCCCACCCTTCAAAAATGGTTTGGCAACAATTTTAAGTGTCGGGTTGATACTGTCTGAAAAAATAAAAAAACACTATATGGTTCAAATGGTTTGGTGATGTACCATAACAAATTTGTATTGTTATGGTCCATCTCATATCAGTGTCCGAGATTAATATTAACCGTGTATGTCTCTTAACTCATTCGTCTAAATAAGCCAGTACGAAGATTATTATGATACTTCTAGCGAACACTTCGCACCATTTCCTTTTTTAGCGCGAATTACCTGAAGGACCATTTCGTAGAATGTGAAGAATATATTGTTTTTCTCAACTCATCAGCAGTGTTTGCTTGTTTCACGTGAACTTTACATTATCAATGCTTCAGCTAAAAAGGAGAGTGCCATGGAGAGACAGCTGAAGGAAGAGGAGAAAATTTTGGAGAGCGTTGCTGAGAACAAAGCTCTGATGGGTGTGGCTGAATTGGCAAAAGGTATTCAGTACGAAGATCCAATAAAAACAAGTTGGAAACCTCCGAAAGCTATACTCACTCTGGGCGAAGCTCGCCACGAAAGGGTCAGACGGAAACTAAGAATTTTAGTCGAAGGTGAAGAAGTGCCACCACCTTTAAAGCACTTTAAGGAGATGAAATTTCACCGAGGTATAATGCACGGCCTAGAGCAGAAAGGTATCACCACCCCTACGCCAATTCAGGTTCAAGGAATACCCACGGTGTAAGCAATGCGTTCGATTACCGGGGTCATCCCATGTGACAGCTACTTTTTTCGCTTTTTGGGGATTTTTTTTTGATGAATCATTAAGACACACGATCTTTAAATTTTGACCACACACTAATTG
This sequence comes from Ophion costatus, assembly GCA_951751655.1. Taxonomy (NCBI): domain Eukaryota; kingdom Metazoa; phylum Arthropoda; class Insecta; order Hymenoptera; family Ichneumonidae; genus Ophion; species Ophion costatus. The sequence continues at coordinate 7,550,458 of OX632357.1, read as the reverse complement.
ATATTTCCAGTCTTTCAGAATTTTATCAAACAAAAATAACGAGTTGAATCGACTTTATACCGTTCGGAACACACTGATGTGTAAAAAAGTTGGATGATGGCTGCCATTATTCTGGAGATTTTGCTCATCTGAATATAAAAAAATCAAACGGCATTTTCATTTGTAGACCTGAGGCTATCGCCGGAACTAGAGTAAAGTAAACATATCAATAATTACATTTTTTGCACGTTTTTTAAATTTGAGTTCCGCTTTTCGTCATTTTTATCGACTTTTTCAGCTTCAAAAACTATGGCAGATATGAGAAATAATCTAATTCAGATGACAACTTAGCTGTGCTGATTATACCATCAAAATTTGGGTGAAAGCCGTTCAATAGTTTTTAAGATATCATTGAAGCCATTTTGAAACATACATTTTGGAGAAAAACGCGTTTAACGGCTTATTTACGATTTACACGAAGAAAATGTTGTCACCATTAGTCTGCTATGCCGGGACCGTACAACACCCACACATTTCTTGCCATTTGTGCGAAAAAAATTCCGATTTTTTTAACCAGTCACATGGGATGACGGCCTTAAGGAGAACATTTGAATGTCATTGAAGTAATTTTAAAAAGGTAACAAATAACCGGGATCGTGGTTTTTGTTTGCATTGCAGATTGTCGGGACGCGATATGATCGGTATTGCGTTTACGGGCAGCGGCAAGACCCTGGTGTTTGTTCTACCGCTGATAATGTTTTGCCTCGAACAAGAGGTCGCTATGCCTTTCACACGTAACGAAGGCCCGTATGGTGAGTATTCCAATAAGGGATTCAAACTAGTTAATTGTGCGATAAGTACGCTTAAATCTGAAAGAAATCTCTATCCAGATTAGTACGATGTGCTGGTTTTAATAAAAACTTAATTCTAAATTCTAACTTAATTATTAAACACTTATGCAAATTTTGCGATTGGTTCCGCGATTGTTCAATAGGTTTAGTAATATGCCCATCTCGCGAGTTGGCAAAACAAACGTACGACATAGTACAGCACTACACAACTGCATTGAGGAATGCCAATTGTCCGGAAATTCGTAGCTGTCTTGCGATCGGTGGCGTGCCAGTTTCAGAATCGCTCGAAATCATCAACAGGTGATGACCGATGTTCCTTTTGACAAAAAGTAATTGTATACGTACGACTTCTGTTCGATTTCTTAAGCGAGGAAAAAATTGCTGGATTTCATGATTTTTTTAAAAAGGAAAGATTTCTTTACCATCTTTGAGACTTAGGGTAAGTTTAAGTGCTCCTTTTGGCTGTTATATGGTTTTTATTGTTTATTTTTCTAAATAGCGGAGGTATGGGACGGTCCCGTTTAGAAAAACGGGGTGCGCCGGATGTTGTCAGACCGCGTGACACGTAGCGTCGGCGGGATTAATCTGAAAAAAACCAACGAAGATTTTTCTTTCATTACCACTCATAGGTAGAATATGAACCGAGAAAAAGTGAGATATGTCAAAAATCGATGTAATGGTATGCGTTGAAACAAAGATATTGAATTTTCCGAAAAATCGGCTACATTTAGCAATTAAAAAAAACTTTTTATTCTTATTTTCTAGAATATTTGGGGGTCATGTTTTAGACAATAAGATTAGAAGCATTTATACCAAATTCCATCAGAAGCGGTCGATGAGTTTTTTTAGCTATACGTCACGCCGGTTTGGAAACCGCTGTTTAAGGGGAGGTACCTGAGTAAACGGCGAGAAAAACAAGTAAACTTCGGGAATATTTATCTCAAAAACTGATGTTTCGATTCGATCCGGGTTTTTTTTTTGGAAAATAGGTACATTGAGGTATATTTAGGAATTTTTAGAAATAAATTCGTTGACTGGAAGCGTCGTTGTTGTGGTCAGCGTCAGACGTGTTGTTCGTTGACATGGCTTGTGGTGCCAAGGATTCCGGGCAGTCGGTTGATCGGAAACATAAAAACGCAACGGATTCGCGAAATATAATATACAAAGGAGCTCGCCTCGTAGGATTTTTTTTGAAATTTTCATTTTTGACGGAATTGCGACCGTTTTAATTTAACATTCGTTTTTCGTTCGCAATCACCGACGATTTTGGTTGCATAAAAAAGCACTGGTTCAATCAAATGAAAAACCCCTACGTGGCGAACGAGAAAAACTATCAAAGAATATTGTATACAAAGGCCATAGCCGGGTAAGTAGGGGAACGTTGCTTCCCCATTTTTTTCAGCCAAATTTGGAGTATATTCTGAGATATAAAAAAAAAAAAAAAATTCTGAAAATTTCACCCCGTAAACGCAATGGTTTTAGAAAAATGAATTTTTTTTTAAATATAAAAAAAAAATCCGGAAACGGTTCAGTGGATCGATTTGATTTTTTTTTGGTACTTACGATCAAACGTGTAACGAAATAAAATTATAGAATATCTTGCGAAAGATTGAGGTTTGAAAAAAAATCATTTTCTTTATCTGATTTTTTTTTTTACTATAATCCACTTGGGGTCCAATAACGAAAGTGTTTTCATATAATCTTTGGTCACCTTATTAGATTATATAATTTTTTCAAAATGATCGGTTCGGTACGCCCAGTGAAAAAAAAGAAACATACTTGATTGATATATCTTAGTTATATATATGTACTGATATATTTAGTTATTAGGTGTACAACTTAGTTTGGTCTGTTTTCAAAAGATGGCTCTAGGTGCTATAAGTGGTTGACGGCAACAGCTGATTTTTGCTGTATCGTGAAGTATCAACATCTCTTAACCAAATATCGTTTACAAACCTTTGAGTTTTGCGCATCAAGTCTAATTTTTACTGCGGTAAAAATGTCGAATTTCGTCCCAAATAAGCACCATTTGCGGGAAGTGTTGATTTCCTGTTTCAATTGGAAGAAAAGTGCAGCGGAAGCCCACCGAATGCTTGTGGAAGTTTCACGGGAGACTTCTACAAGCAACAATTGATCCGTTTAAAGCGAGCTATCGCCGAAAAACGTCCAGAATATGCGACCAGACACGAGTCCATAATATTTCAACATGACAACGCTCGGCCTCACGTTGCTATTGTGATTAAAAACTATTTGGAAAATAGCGGGTGGGAAATTCTGGCTCACCCGCCTTATAGCCCAGACCTTGCCCCTTCCGACTACCATTTGTTTCGATCGATGCAGAACGCTTTGACTGAAATACGCTTCACGTCACAACCGGGTATCAAAAATTGGCTCGATTCATTCTTGGCTTCAAAAGATGAACGCTTCTTCCGCGACGGACTTCATAAATTACCAGAAAGATGGGGAAAAGTAGTGGCTGGCGATGGGCAATATTTTGATTAATGGATTAATTCATTTTATCATTCAAATAAGTGCGTATTTTCAGCAAAAAAAATGGACCAAATTAAGTTGTATACCCAATATATACATACATATATATATACAGGGTGTCCCATTTTAATCTTACACCTGAATTTTCTCGAAAAATATTGCTCGGACGAACTATTGTGTGGAACAAAACTTCTAGGGATTGAAGGGGGACGTTTGAAAAAAATTTATTTGAGGAGCCAAAATTCAAAATGGAGGCGTTACAAAGGCTGACATGTTTTTTTTAAACGGAAACATAACCTTTTTTTATTGCCAAAAGATTTGTCAGCTGAAAACTAAAAACTTTTGTTGAAAAAATTTTTTGATAAAGTTCATAGTTTTCAGGTGAGAACATCATTTTCAATTTTTTCAGATGTATCCAGGATTTGTGTGTGTGTGTGTGTGTGTGTGTGTGTGCGTGTGTGCGTGTGTGTGTGTGTGTGGGCGCGCGTGCGTGTATGTGTGTGGATGTGTGGATGTGTGTGTGTGTGTGCGCACATGTGCGTGCGTGTGGAACACTCACAAGGATTAGGTCTCTGCGGTTCGTAACTACCGTAGTATTTTTTTACTCCAAACCCTCCTTGTAAGTGTATTGTGATCCCTTTCTAGAGATGTTCAAATATCCCTCCATTCATGTTTAAACACGCCCGAACTCCTCTCGCGATTACGTTTTTTAATATCAAGTTCTGAACGGTAAGCGAAATTGAAGAAAACATGATTGGTACTACTGACATAGTCTGACTTTGCGGAGTTCTCTTACGCACTTTTGTACTTTTGAGACATTACGTAGAAGGAAAATCAACATTTTTTGAAATTCAACCGTTCTTAAATCAGAGAAAAATTCTGAGATTGAGCAACAATGGCGGATTTCAGACCCAACGAAATTGTTGATATGCTCCTCATTTTAGGAAGATGACGGGGCAATTACTTACGCGCCGAAAATTTGTATCGACGCGAATATCCTCATCGTCGTCACCCATCACGGCAGACAATCCGAACCATCGAACGGCGAGCCAGGGCAGGTCGGATGATCCGCCACCGTCGACGTTACCAAAACGTCAACGATTTTGGTGACTTGCATGAGGCTCGAAACATGGCTATTTTAGCCATGATAGCAATTGATCCTGATTTGAGTGTTCGAACGATCTCGGAACGATTGGGGTTTGCCAGATCCACAGTGCACCGAGTATTAAGAGGTGCTAAACTTCACCCGTACCGGATACAATTCCACCAAGACACTCCAAATCCTGGTCCGTTGCGAAGGGTGGCGTTTTGTCGGTGCGCGTTGAGACATCGAGCGGTCTAGGAACTTTTTTCGATACGTTATGTTCACCGACGAATCCACATTTAACAGCCGCAGTCAAGTGAACCCTTGGAACTTCCGATACTGGTCCGATCATAACCCACATCGGTTGAGACAGATCGATCACCAGCATCGATGGAGTTTGAACGTTTGGTGTGGTATTGTTGACGGGCAAATAATAGGTCCCCATTTCTTCGAAGGAAGTGTGAACACTGTCCGTTACCTCGATTTTTTGGAAAATAAACTGCCCCTTTTGGTAGAAGATATGGATTTGGAAACACGTCAACAGATGTGGTTCCAGCAAGATGGTGCACCCGCTCACTGGGCTCGTGTTGTTCGAAATCATCTGGATGCAACATTCGGTCAACGGTGGATTGGTCGCGACGGTCCTATAAATTGGCCTCCAAGGTCACCGGATCTTACATCTCCTGATTTTTTTTTTGTGGGGGTACTTAAAAGATGCCGTCTACTGTCAAGCTCCAACAACACGGGAGAATATGAAGGAGCGGATAAGAGCTGCCTGCCGTGCAATCCCGAGAGATGTTCTTCTGCGCACTGTGGACGGTTTCGCGAGCAGAGTTCAGGCATGTTTAAACATGAATGGAGGAATATTTGTACATATATAGAAAGGGATCAGAGTACACTTACAAGGAGGGTTTGGAGTAAAAACATACTGCGGTAGTTACGAACCGCAGAGACCTAATCCTTGTGAGTGTTCCATACGCAGGCACATGCACACACACCCACACACATACACGCACGCGGGCCCACACACACACACACACACAAAACAGCCCTTCTCAGGGCCAGGAATGCTAGACAGACAACCTCCACGTGGTGTATTCTGGGTAACGCGAATGGTCTGCAACAGACTCAGCCATGCAACCTCCTACGCTTTGGCTAACGCAAATGCCGGTGGTAGTGACAATTAGACTAAATGTCTCACGGCAAGCCGCCGAATGTTGTATTTTCGAATGTATGACCACTTGAACAAAAAAAGAATCAAATTTTTTTGTTGAAAATTTTGGTTTTTTTTTGTTTTTTTGTTTTCAAATTTGGACGATATTCATGAGAAAATTTTGGAGGAAAATCGATGAGAAGGAGTTTTTTTTCATTTTAATAGCGATTGTGCCATTTTCAGGCCCAAAAACGTGTTTCTTTAAATCCTTGACGAACTTTGATCACAATGGGTAGAAAAACACACACACACACACGCGCACGCACACACACCCACACACACACACACACACACACACACACACACACACACACACACACACACACACACACACACACACACACACAAATCCTGGCTACATCTGAAATAATTGAAAATGATGTTCTCACTTGAAAACTATGAACTTTATCAAAAAATTTTTTTAACAAAAGTTTTTAGTTTTCAGCTGACAAATTTTTTGGCAATAAAAAAAAGTTATGTTTCCGTTTGAAAAAAACATGTCAGCCTTTGTAACGCCGCCATTTGGAATTTTGGCTCCTCAAATAAATTGTTTTCAAACGTCCCCCTTTAATCCCTAGAAGTTTTGTTCCACACAATAGTTCGTCCGAGCAAAATTTTTCGAGAAAATTCAGGTGTAAGATTAAAATGGGACACCCTGTATATATATATCTATATATATATATATAGATATATAACTAAATATTATATCAGTACATAAATATACCTAAAATATATCAATAAAGGCTGTTTTTTTTTCACTGTGGCGTACCAAACCGATCATTTTGAAAAAAATATATAATCTAATAAAATGTCCAAAGATTATATGAAAAAAATTTCGTTATTGTACCCCGAGTGGATTATAATCAAAAATAATAAAACACGGAACATTATTTTTTTTCAAACCTTAATCGTCCGCAAGATGTTCTATAATTTTATTTCGTAACACGTTTCATCGTAACAAGTACCAAAAAAGAATCAAATCGATCCACTGAACCGTTTCGGAATTTTTTTTTTTGATATTTAAAAAAAATTCATTTTTCTAAAACCATTGCGTTGACGGGGACGAAATTCTCAGAATTTTTTTTTTTTTTATACCTCAGAAAATACTCCAAATTTGGCTGGAAAAATGCGGGAGCAATTTTCCCCTACTTACCCGGCTATGGCCTTTGGACAAAATCGGACAATCCGTTTTTGAGATACATCTGGCAGAAATGAGTAGGCAGATGTTCAGCGCTCCCGTTTTCGATGTGCTTCGGGAATGGCGCTGAATCGCGGTGGCTAGTTCGGGAATATAATTTTGTGATCATCGCCTCTGTCGAGGTTGCAGATTTCCTTGTAGCAGCGCGAGTCATGATCACCGCTCAAGTCGGTATCGCAGTCAGCGTGAATACGAATGGGTAGCTCGGTGGGGGAAAAGACTTCGCCCTTCGCACATCGTGCTTACTCGGCAGGCGAACAGAGTGAGGTTTTCCGTCTCATCGTGTTCGACATATTTGCGTGGCCGTATTGCGGATTAAAATATGCATTAAATGAATTTCAAAGTGAAGAAACATGTATCGAGATCATTGTTTTCTATCGGTTACCTGTGTATGCCGAGAATGCGGTTTAAAAACTTAACGACAAAACGTGTTGACAAATAAAACGCCGAAACGACCGTGGAAGGTCCAAAGAGAAATCTTGAGCCTTTGCCGCGGTCGTTTCGGCGGTTTTTTTTCGACACTTAGCATTATAGATGAGTATGTATCAACAATGTTTCTCTATCCTCCAATGAGCGTCGTGGTTGAGTTTCATATTGAAAAAAAATCGAACTTCCTCTCGCTTTAGCTACTCTCGCCTGTTCAGGAATTATTTAAGATATTCAATTCATATATGGTTAATATAAAAAAAAAAAAATTGCTACCGGGGATTGATCCCGTGTCGTCTGTACTCGGAGCCCACACGCTGATATCGCGGCCGGGATGCTCTTGTGAAGGGGCGTACATAAATTACGCAACGCAAAATTTTACCATTTTTGATCCCCCTCCCTCACGCAACAGAACCGTAACGCCGGGCCTGAACCTCCCTCCCCTCTATTCCGTTACGTAACGGGTGTTTTGTCAACAATTTCGTTTTTTCTCAAAAAAATAACTATTATGAAAGGATCGGCTTCACACTAATTTTATGAAGTATGCATTCATCTAATGTTATACCACTTTCGATGACATAAAAAAAAAGTAATCCTGATTTGGCGACGAGAAAAAATGTCTTCCTTGTCCTATCGATGTCTTAATGAAAGGTTATCTTTAAATAAAAAGTCAACAATTTATCGATATCTATACAAATGTAGCTATCGTTATGCGTAGCCGTTTTTTTTTTTAGAAAGTGCCGCAGTTTGAATATTTTTTTCTATTTTCAAGGCGCTTTTTTATACTTAAGCAATCTTTAAAAATAGTAATGATCAAATTTTAAAAAATCGGCTACGGACAACCTCAGTCATTGTGATTACAAAAATGTTTATAAAAATTGAAAATCACTTGATAAGTTTCGGAGTATTCGCTGAGACGAGGTCGAAAAAAGTTATTTCGAGAAAATCGCGATCAAAGCGTTCGTTTCGTTTTTCTTGATATAAAGGTATGTTTTTTCTAGAATATTGATACTTACATTAAAGTATCAAGCCGCAGGCGCTATGACAGTTTTTCATCTTCACTATATTTATCAAAATAATAAGAGCCTGCACTACATGTATTCTGAACCATCAGTTAAAAATGTTTGAAAACTTGAACGAGCAGAAATGTTGCTATTTCTGCCAGTTCTAAAATCGTGACGTAACGCAAATCTAGACCCCCCTCCCCCCGCTCCACGTAGACCGTAACGCCAGGCCGAACCCCCCTGAAATCGCGTTATGTAATTTGCGTACGGTCCGTGAGTGCATAGTTGCCTTAGGTATACACACTTATCCAATGTGAAGTGCGTTGAAAAAGAACGCCGAAACGATCGAGAAAGGCTTAAACAGAACTTTAAGGCTTTCTCGATCGGCATTTTTTTTCGACACATTTCACATTAGATGAGTGTATTTCAGCATTTTTTTCAAAACATTTCACATCGGATAATTATGTATACCTAAGGCAGCTTTGCAGTCATAAGAGCCTTGCGGCTGAGGTGTCCGCGTGCGGGCTTTGGGTACGGACGACGCGGGTTCGATCTCCGCTACCTATGTATTTTTTTCTTAATATTGAACATATATGAATTATATATCATAAATAATACCTGAACAGGCGAGTCTAGCTAAAGCGAGAGGAAGTCGGATTTTTTTTCAATATAAAATGAAGGAAAAAAAATAGATTCACCAGGAATCGAACCTGGACCGCAAGCATTGGCAATCCGTCAGGTTGCCAGTTGGCAACCTGAGTTCAACCACGACACTAATTGAGGATAGCGAAACATTTATGATACACGCTCATCTATACCGAGCAGCCGAGAAAAAACAATGATCTCGATACATGTTTTTCACTTTCAAATTCATTTAATGCTTGACGGAACGGAAAACCGCGCTATGTTCGCCTGTCGGATAAGCACGATGTGCGAGGCGCGGAGACTTTCCCCCCACCAAGCTACCCATTCGTGTTCACGCTACTGCGATACCGACTGGAGCGATGATCATGACGCGCGCAGCAACAAGAAAATCTGCGACCTCGACAGAGGCGATGATCACAACATTATATTCCCGAACTCACCGCCGCGATTTAGCGCCATTCCCGAGGCACGCCGAAAACGGGAGCGCTATACATCTCCCTACTCAACTCTGCATGTGGCACCGACTTTGAAAACTATGTTTCGAGATAATCGCGTTTGAAAAGTGGGTACAGAAATGACGCGCTCGGCCGTTGGGCTCCTGCACGATCTTTCGGCAAATTCTCCGTACAATTTTGGCGATTGCCGAATTTCAACTTGAAATTTTCACACAATATTCTTCGTACTTCAAACATTAAAAAAAAAAACCTTTAATTGATTTTTCTAAAAGTGTACTTCAATGCTGTTTCGAAGTTTGTCAGAAAAATTACTCGCAGGATAGAGATATTTTTTACTTTAGGGTTAATCAGCAATCCCAGCATGGAGCCTACATACCAGGAGGTTCAGCGAGGTCTTCCAACTCGTCCCCAAAACGATGACGAGAAACGATGGCGCTGGGGTGCTCCGGCACCATTATGTATATAGATGTACGCTAAGATGGGTACGATCTAAGAGAGATCACAGATGATGTACTCGTTCGTGTTAAGGGATACCACCCCTCCAGGATTTTGGAAATACGTTTTTGCCTGCAAATACTTTGGTGTCATAAAAACAATATGTAATTGGGCCTGTAGCGATTTTTTGAGATTTAAAAGTTCAATTATCGATTTTGCCGCAGCGCCTCGGAGCGCGCGCTGAGTTGCTCGTACAACTTTAAACGCGTTTTTCTCGAAACCACTTTTTTCAAACTGGGAAGGTGGATTACTCGAACACCTTTGCATGCATCGATTGGAAATTTTGATAGCAGCTTCACAATTACATTCTCTATGGGAGTACGCAGCCTTTTTTTGATTAAATGTAAACTTTTTTTTAAAACAATTGACTGCTTTTTGGCAAAAAATCGATTCATTTCTTTCGAAGTGCGCCATTTTTTAAAATTTGACAAATTCCTACGTGGTCCTATAGCTAATAATATATAGATTAATATTTTTTTTGTTTTTGTTTCACGTCTTATACTTTACGAGAAAACCGCTCTTCCGTGAAGCTATATGTAAAAAAAAACACGTTTTTCTGATGGGCACTGTCGCCGCCATTTTCAGTATGAGTTTGAGACTTTTCTCGCTTTTGAGTTTTTTTTTACCCGTCATGAGGAAATTATGAATCGGCGAATATTTCGACGTTTGATGCCACGATCGGTCTGTCGTGAGGTTAGAAACTCATCCGATCACTTTCACTTTGTTGACCAATATATTACTATATATGTAGGTGCCGCTGCACCCCAGTGCCATTACTTCGACACATTTTCGGGTACGCTTTTTTCAGCGCCTTTGCATTGGCGCTGGACCTCCTGGTATCTAGGGTCCATGAATCGTCAGCTGCAATTCTCGATTGTCTGCGTTGAATTCTCGCTTCACGGGTCGCGTTTCGAGCTTAAAATTAAGCCTACGCAATGCGGTCCGCATCCTCGATCCCGCATTGCCTGGAAGCATTTTGCCCGACTTGAATTCCCAAGGCATCCATCACTTGGAGTTAGGATTTTGCCCCACAGTTAAAAACGCATGTGGGCATATTGGCAGCAATGTTGACAATATTTGAACAATATTTGCCCAAGCGCGACAGCTGCAGACCCAACCGACCGCGCATTCGACGTTCTGCGGCCTTTCGCAGAATAACCCACAACTTCTTCAATGTTGCGAATTTGTACATGAAATTTATACACAATATTCTTTGAACTACAAACTACGAGAAAAGAAACGATTTAAAAAAAAATCTACACAGGTGCCTTCCCTTAAGAGATTGTGTCATACCTCCGCAGCTTTGTTTTGAAATTAATTTGAATAGAAGCCGCCACAAAATATGCCAACAACAATTTATGGAGTGTTATCGTTTATCACGTATCAATAATATGTATAATTATATTCTGCCTATCGTGTTAATTCCGCTGAGGTATTTCAAGCCTATTTTAATAGGCTTGTATTTTATTATGTTAGTATTATTACGAAAAATACTACCGAATCGTTGACAATATAATTTTTCAATTTTTATTTGTTCACGTGCAATAAATTCATCATTTATCACAACATTTGGCACACTATAATCGATAATACGAATAATCAACATAAGTAAACATCAATCAGAGCAGCTGGGGGTAAAATAAATTTAGACTCTTTTTTGACCCTGTGGAAGTGATCATACCTCCTTAAAAGGAAGGTTTGTGAAAAATTGCAGCTCGATCGGGGGGGGGGGGGGGGGCCGGGACCTTATCCCCGTATTGTTGTTTAATCCTTCAAGTATATGTGCATATAGAAAATATATATTTAAAAAAATAACATATTTTTATCTATACGAGTGTTCCGATGTTTGGTACCAGAATCAGCAAGAAATGGTACAGAGGGCGGCATGCTAAATTTTGATTATCAATACTCCCTATTTTTCTGACCATACTACGAGTGATGAAAAAGTTCTACCCAACTTTGCTACCAACGTTGAAATACAATATACTGAAAGTGTATGCCGAATATGATCTCATTCGAGCAATTGACTATCGAGATATCGTGGTCACCGATTTGAGAAGCATAGTTTCGAAAAAAAACGTGTTTAAATTTGCTGCGTTTCGACGGCGCGCCCTTAGCGTACTTCTTATAATTTCTATACCTCGGCTAATTTTATGAGCATAGTTCAACGGTTTTCGCAGGAGTATTCAGAAAGGCCTCGGAAATAATATTTAAAAAATATTTAAAAAATGTTTAGTCAACAATACTGCCTTAGAATCGGTGCGAGAAATTGTATTAATTGTTTTTATTATTTATACCCCTTGCTCCAGAGGCGTGCACATAATGGTGGCAACGCCAGGACGATTGATGGACATGCTTGACAAAAAAATGGTGAAGCTGAGCATTTGTCGTTATTTGTGCATGGACGAAGCTGATCGTATGATCGATATGGGTTTCGAAGAGGACGTTCGTACGATATTCTCCTTTTTCACGGTATTAAAATATCTAATACTTACCAATCTAAATCCAGGTACGAACATAACCACGATATTCAAAAATACCTCTTAACTATAGGGACAACGACAGACCCTTCTTTTTTCTGCGACGATGCCGAAGAAAATTCAAAACTTCGCGCGTTCCGCTCTCGTAAAGCCGGTTACAATTAACGTCGGACGTGCCGGCGCCGCTTCGATGAACGTCATCCAAGAGGTCGAATATGTCAAACAGGAGGCCAAGATCGTTTATTTACTCGAGTGCCTTCGGAAAACGACCCCTCCCGTGCTGATATTCGCCGAAAAGAAACAGGACGTGGACGCTATTCACGAGTATTTGCTGTTGAAGGGAGTCGAGGCTGTGGCTATTCATGGAGGAAAAGGTTCGAAGTTTTCTCGTGGCGTTAAACTCAGCCCTTATTTGCCCGATTAGATATTTCCCACAATTTCTAAATCGCACAATTCGAAATAATAACATATCCTGCGTCATAATTCGTAGCGTATTTATTTTATTCGAAACATCGATCCGATACCAATATTTTTAAACTCTATCTGAGCGGATAATCCATATAGCCGAGGTTTTGAGGTAATCCTCCGCTTGTGAGAGGCGTTGACTCGGCGGAAGTATCGCGGTTAATATCAGACCCCATGTTAAAAGCATTCGGGTACTACCCTATCGCTTACGGACTCAGTTCGACCATTCTGCATCTCTTTATCGGTGATTTTTAGGATCGTCAACTAGAGACAGGCTTTCGACTAATTAACGATTTCGAGAATCACGAATAAAGAATTACAGAATCGGCCTTCAGGCCTCATCCCTATTCAGGTATGGGCCCTTGGTCGGTACTTCACAAGTAGGGGGCCCTGAGGTCAATGGCTGGCTAGAGACATTTCGTCACGTAGATTCCTACTGGCTTGCACTGCATACTATAAGGAAAGTTCACGAGAGGGTACACATTTTTGGACGGGCAGTACGCGCACAATTTAGGCTGTCTTAGAATAAGTTCTCCTTTATTTGATGTGGGATGGTGCTGAAAACTCGTATCCACTTGCAGATCAGGAAGAGCGTTCGCGATCTGTAGAAGCATTTCGAGCTGGTAAGAAGGACGTTCTAGTTGCCACTGATGTTGCCTCGAAAGGTCTCGATTTTGCTGATGTTCAGCATGTTATTAACTACGACATGCCCGATGACGTTGAGAATTATGGTAATTTCAGTGCTGATAGAGAAGAGGTAATATATCGTAAGGCGTGATCAATTTATTCTAATTACATAAAATTGAACAGTTCATCGTATCGGAAGAACTGGTCGTTCGGGTCGTACGGGAATAGCAACTACGTTTATAAACAAGGCCAACGATGAATCCGTACTGTTGGATCTGAAACATTTGTTGATGGAAGCGAAGCAAAAAGTGCCACCGTTCCTTTTGGAATTATGCTCGGAGAATGAAAAGTACCTGAATTTGGGAGGTGGGCGTTTATCAACAATTCTTCTGAAGATTTTCTCTCATAAGATTGTTCACTTACTTAAAAAATATTGTAGCTCATTGTTCTGCCGTATTTTTTAGCGTCGAAACCGTTACTTCGATGCGCAACTCCAAAAAGATGGAGAAACTATCGTAACAATTAAAGCGAGAGACCAACCTAATTTCATCGACTCAGCGGTTACGATCTTTTTTATAATTCCCAGAACAAAAATAACTTGCTTCAACTTTCCACGAAAAGGCAGAACGATGTGCTACACGTGGCTACTGGCATATCGGAAAGTCATTTTAATTATGGCTCTCCAATTTATATATATATATATATATATGTATTGGAGTGCCACGAAGTCTTTAAACTGAAACCCGCGTTAGTTTCTCTGGAGTTCCAGGATACTTTCGTCAAACAGATAATTGTGCAGTCTTTTTTTTGCAGACGAAAGGGGCTGCAGTTATTGCGGTGGTCTCGGTCACAGAATTACCGAGTGTCCAAAACTCGAAGCTATACAAAACAAACAGGCTTCGAATATCGGTCGTCGCGATTATTTGGCGAGTAATGCTGCAGACTATTAGATCATTCGTTTTTTACACGCTGTTGTAATGTAAACATTTCAACCGTAAGTATTGAGTAATATCGTCCCAAATAATGTGAATTATTCAGTATCGGTGAATTAATTTTTTCTACGAATTCCATCCTCGAAATAGTCAAGTATGAGCAGATAACTTTTATGAAGGTAAACAAGAACGTATTAAGAGGTATGCATAACCTTCAAGTTAAAAAAACAGTTTGATTCTCAATATTTGTTCCGTCTTAGCTATTGGAATGATAAGGTCGATCGTTTGCACACAGATAGTACATAGACTCGACACGTCATCGTTGGTTTGTTATTGAAAAATATATATAAACAACGTAATCATTGGTATTTAATCTCAGGGTTGTAGCTTCCGCACGGCTCGGTCGCGTACATCATTCCGGTAAGTGGGTTCATCCAAAGTCAAAAACGGAAAAATATACTCTTAGTACAACGGGAAAGCTATAAACTTACCGGATACTTTTTCGAAATTTGAAAAATTGCATAAATTGCACTGTTTTTATGAAAAAGTCGAATTTCGACTAAAAATAACGACTTTCAACGTTTATTATTAACAAACGGAGGAACATATGAAAAAATGATCCGGTCAGTCGATTGAATATGTTATAAAATGTGTCCAATTCAAATTTGAAGTAAATCGGATGATTAGATTTTGAGATATGACGTACGCCAAATTGCAAAGTACACTTTCGAGATAAACGCAAGAGATGAAAACCTACTAAATCCACTTTTTCTGTATACAATTTTCGTATAAATATTTAGGTCTGCTCAATATTCTCGGTGGTGTTTTATGGTTTCGGGTACGGGCAATACGAATAGGACATTAATTTTGTTCTGGAATCGTTTTTTTTTTGTATAAACAATTTAATTGTTATAATGACGATTGCCACGAAACAGTGCAGTGAAGAAAAAAGTTTGAAATAAAAGATGTTTCTTTTTTAATTGACAATAAAAAATATTTCTTTCATTTTTTTGG
This sequence comes from Ophion costatus, assembly GCA_951751655.1. Classification (NCBI taxonomy): domain Eukaryota; kingdom Metazoa; phylum Arthropoda; class Insecta; order Hymenoptera; family Ichneumonidae; genus Ophion; species Ophion costatus. The sequence continues at coordinate 7,535,100 of OX632357.1, read as the reverse complement.
CGAGCTCCATTAACAATGGAGATATGAACAATTAGGAACATTTTTATGCCAAAGACGGAATGGAGAGTGAACGGGTCGAAACGATGAGTGGGCGGTAATGTGATTAATTGTTGTCGCTTATATTTCCATTCCTAATAGAGCTAGTAAAAAAATTAAACTAAATTAAATTAAATTAAAATATTTTTCAAAAAATTCTATTTATGAAATACACGCTTTCGTCCAAATTGTTATTTAAAAAATTTAATCGTAGCGCCTTGGTGTATGGATTACTTGCTTGAGATAAAATCACAATTATTTTTCGTATCTTCAATCTGCGAATCCTGCACCGTATAACAATCAAACAGCCTGGTTGGACAAAGTCATATCAATGCCCTTAGAAACCATAAAATGCACGGCGCAGCGCTAAAGCCGTAACGCAACGGGACGTTCTGACCTGTTCCACTAAAATCGTCATAACTCGGTCAATTTTTTTAATTTCTCCAAATCCTTGAACCAAATCAAAGTCAAGACTCTACGCAATAAGAAAATAAAATAAACCAAAAAACGATTTTTTACAAATTCCAAGGTTATGCATACCCCTTAATCGTTTAAATATTCGTAGTGCTTGTGCTTTTTCGATTGAATTATTGCAACGGTGACTTTACCGCGACCAAAGTTCCCAATTCTTCTTTCGTCAACAATACGTCGGATGCCAAGAGTCGTGGCGATTACGGGAAGGTTCTCTCGGTTGCGTTTGGCGTTAACAGCCTGTAACTACAGGGTGTCCCAAATGTCACGAAACATTTAACATGCGCCACTTATGCATATTGTTGCGTGACATTTGGGACACCCTGTACTTATCATGGCTGAGTCAGGCCAGGCTCTGGCTGAACGCATAGTAGCAACTTGATTTTTGTGGTAAGCAGAAGCACGGATTTATTAACAATTCCGCGTGGGTCGAGTTTACAAGATTTGGTAAAAAATCCTCGAGGTGAAAGGAGAATATATACAAATAAAAGATAGAATACTGAAAAAGAATACAATTATTTTAGTAATTGATGTAAGATCGTAATCGATATAAAAATTACTGAAGCTAGTGAAAACATGTCGGCAAACTTCTGCTCTGCTGCTGTTCATCTTTTAAGGAGGTACCCCTGAAAGAAAGTATCTTCATAAACTTCGAGACTCGATTCGCTCACGTTACGTACATTGAGAAATTCATTCGTGGGAAGTTTCGAATTAATTTTGCAACATCCAAGACGTCGGCCTCATGGACATTACGAGTTCGACGAATGTTTCACAATGTATCCACTAGCAAAATGTTCATTTTTGAACAAGCAAATACATATCGTAAAGAGGACATTCTGGAGATGAATAATTTGAAAAATAAAGTCGTTTTATTGACCGGTGGTACGAGACATCTTGATTGCCGCTGCATAGGTGCTGCACTCCTGGTTTGTCTAGTTTGCAACCGATCAACGATTCCTTAGTAAATGTAACGAATTTAATATGTCGGATTATTCATATTGGATATTTACAATACTTAAGAGATATAGATGAAGCGAATGAATTACGAGCGATTCTGATTCAGTTGACAATTATGTTCCCTACGTTTCTGTCAAAGATCGCAACAGGTGCTGAACACGAGACGCTTGGAGCAACTGGAAGAGGAAGATACCAACAGTGCGACTGGTAACACTAGTAGTCAAAATTGAAAAGACAACGGTCAGGAGTAGGCTCGAAAATTCAATTCTTTTCCTCAATCAGCACGAGTTCAAAAAGTTGGTAAAAAATCTGTGAACAGCAGAGCATACTTTTTTATGATTTTTAAATGAAGAATTATACACAGCTATCTGACTTTATTATATTGTCTTAAATATTATTGTATGACTGAACGCCATAAACATTGTCATAATAATACTAATTATATTATGAAAATACATTTTACGAACGGTTAATATTGTAAAGCTAACAATTCTTATTTTATGTATGGCACTTGTAATATATTTATCTATTTAACGGACAACACCACTGCGACCCCGTGTTTTTTTGCCATTTTTCAAGAATTTTTTTTTGCGGGAAAAAAAAGAGATATTCGAAAATTTTTTTTTGTTTTGTTCGTTGCTTATTGAAGATACATAAAAAAAAAATTTCAAATTCTTCACGCCCCATGGTGGAGCTGGGGAAGCTCCCGCGTCAGGTACTGTTGCCTCTGCAGTGGTTCGCGGCACGCAGCAGAACTCTCTTCAAAGTCGGTCTGAAAAAAAAATACCGAGTGTTTTCGTTAATAATATGATATTTTGAAGAGAAGTACATAGGGATTTGAAAAAATATTGATTTAAAAAAAATAGGCACGCTTTTGAAATTAAAGGACGATTTTCGAGCAAAATTTCTCGTCGAAAATAGGCTATAACTTTTTTTATTATTGAGATATCGAAAAAATCCTATGTACTTCTTTAGATAATCTAGTTTTATTGATGCAGTCCAAATTTGAAGTCGTTCGGATAAAAATTGCTCGAGTTCTGCTGCGTGCCGCACTCAAAAAAGTGGTTTTGAGAAAAGAGCGTTCAAAGTTTTAGGTTTGTTAATTTATGCGATAAATTGGAAAAAAAATTGTTTATCTTTAATCAGCGATGCCGGCACCATATAGTTGGCCTTCAAGAAGCAAATCATTGTCCCTAGCATCTTTTCTCGAACTTGTAGAGGCTCTTCTTGCCTCTTTTGCAGCGTCTGTGAGCGAGCGCTCCGCCAGCTCGATCCGCGCTGCGTCGGTTTCAACGCAAAAATTGAAACAATTTGGGCCGATAGTTATCCCCAACGTCTCCAAAACTTTCATGAGGCTTCTCAGGCCATCATTGAATAATAATACCACGATATCAGCTGCAATATCGACGATTTTTTTGCTCCCGGTCTGACACTTGGGGGCTATTGCCCAAACTGATTTGTTATAGCTTTCATTGTTGTTTTGCGTGACGCCGCCCAAACAAAGCTGCAGCAAATCGTCTCTGCTCAAATTTTCGAAGACTGGCGTAATTGCCTCCAATACTTCCTCAGGAAGAGGCGGCTTATGGCGATATTCAGAAATATTACCGCTTGCGACCGCTCGCTGCCACGAACACCACGACTCTGCTCCCTCTGGGCAATCGTCATGTTGTGGCTCACTATCTGTGGATATTTTATGTTTGATAGTAGCCCAAATTGCCTTCATCATTTTTTCAACATCATCGCTGTTCCTCCGTAAAGCCAAGCCGTAATATGTGCTCAACTCGTCAATCAATTTTCCGGTGAGCTTTCCTCTGCCAGACAATCCTTTTTGTTTTTTCACGATTTCGCGGAGGCGCGTCCCCATACGTTTTTGGACATGATCGATGCACTCTTTTTTTTTATCTCGAAACTGTCGTATGGATCGCGATTCGATATACCTGCCGACCCTGAGGCGCGCAGCTGCGCGGGACCCCGACCGTCACGGAGCGCTGCACCGCTCCACAAAATATTCAAAATCTCCGAAAATAATTATTTTTTCGACCTGGGTCTAACGGCATCTTCATCTTAAGTGTATTTTAGATTTTCCTAGATGGTTTTCAAAAAATCGATTTCTTGAAGCCGTCACAGTGGTGTCCGTTAAGACCGTGTACAGCATTTATCCTCTTTCTGCAGAATCCGTCTTACAATGAGAATCGGACAAAAATTAGGATTCAGAGAGAATACAGACCGAAAGACTGGGTCTTGGGGACCTACACCATTGTAAACGTCTAAAATTATGTAATTTTTCGCGATTTTCTTTTGGGTGGAAGGACAATAATCTTCAAGGATGTTCCTAGTCATATGTTCATGCGAACAAAAACATGTATATTACAAAAATATAGAAGGTGGTGACGCTTGAGCCATTAATGCGAGGCATGTTGAATCTGAGACGCTCTGCGGCACGCAGTATAACTTACGCAAATTTCAATTTAGGAAAAAATTACAACATTGCTATTAATTTACTAGAGTATAGCTAGAGAAGTACGCAGGGACTTTTGCCCATAAGCGTTTTCGGTTATTAGCAAGCATTTAAAGTAAAAACCCAACTTTCGACGAAAAAGGACATTCATTTGTTAATAACGAATGTTATAATTAACTCATGGGAAATTTCGTACTTATTTCTAAAAATATTTATGTGCTCAAAATTTGGAGTCAAAAGAATGAAAATTGTTGGAGTTATGCTGCATGCAGCTTTTTGAAAAATTGTTTTCGCACACAGGCCAGCCACTAACACTGCGGGCCTCTTGGGCCTGCGGACCTTTGTTCTACAGGTACGAAACTTTTTCCTATTATTCTAGATGGTTAAAAGCATCTCTTAAGGGGTAACACCACTGTAAAATTTTCAACAATTTTTCAACAACTCCAACAATTTTCACTCCAAATTTTGAAAAAATCTTTGTAATAACATTCCGAAGTGAAGCACGTACGCGATTTTGCATGAGTCCATTTTCCATTTTCCATTTTCAACAAATTTTCAATAACTTCAATAATTATCACTCCAAATTTTGAGAAAATCTTTGTAATAACATTCCGAAGTGAAGCACGTACGCGATTTTCCATGAGTCAATGATAACATAAGTCATTAACAAATGATTGTCCATTTTTACTTTCGAAAATTGATTTTTTACATTTAATGCTTGCCAATTACATAAAAATGCATATTTTCAGAACCTCCTACATGTTTCTCTAGCTATACTCATGTAAATTAATAGAATTAAACAAATCCAAATTAAAATTTGCGTCAGTTATACTGTGTGCCGTAGAGCGTCTCAAATTCAACATGCCTTGCGAGAATGGCTCCAGCGTCAGTATTTTGTATAATTTTTTAAAATACGTTTTTTTCGATCACTTGAACGTATGACTAATGACATTCTCGAATATCATTATCTTTATACTTGTCCTTCCACAAAAAAAATCGCGATAAATCTCTTAGTTTTATACGTTTACAGTGGTTTAAGCCCTTAAGCCAATAAAAAAATCAATTCGATGAAAATCTACAGTGGTGTTACTCCTCAAGATTTATTCGTAAGGCGCGAATGTATAATTTTACTGAAACGTGTATGCTTGGATTGGATGTAATTCTCATGCAAGGAGATGCAGAAAATGGAATTATGCATCTTATGTATTACGGCAGTTGAATTACATTCTCGGCTGAAGTAAGGTCCACAGTCGTTAATTGAATGTTCTCCGAGCTCTTTTATGAAACATATAGATCCTAGATTACGAGAGGAAATCGTACGAGTCTATCGATTGTACGAACAGCCAATAGATTATGTTTGTGAACCCAAAACGAATCCAAGAAAAGTATGAAGAATTAAAAGAGCCAGTAGATGCAGTGAAAGTCTGATAGAAATGGTACATTGTGTACCAAGGAGATAAAGTGGGACTTTTACGCCGATTCAATGTTTTCAGCACGAGTCATAGACGAGTGCGCGAGGCGTAGACGAGTACTGAAAACATCGCGGGCGGCCCAAAAGCCCCTGTCTCCACAGCACGGCATTATTTATATAACAAAAACATGTTTTCGAAGCTTTTGTATTGTTAGATACATATGGCTCCAAGTACGTGCAGAATGTGCATTGCATGCGAAAGCTGTGCCGCATATGGAAGCTGCATGGCGCATGCAGGCCGGCGGTGGAGGGGGCGGGGCCTCCCCGTTGACGCCAAGCGTAAATTTGAAATGTATCAGCATATTAAGGGAGCTCCGTCACAAACGATTTACCTCCAGAATAAAACTATTTTTAAGTATATCATAGATAAAGTACCCATATTCACGTATGCAAAATATCAGATAAGGTCAACGACTAAATAAAAGAGATACAAATTATTGAACTTAGGACTTTCAACACAGGACTTATGAAGGAATCACCCATGGAGACTAGATACAGGAGGTCACACTCGGCCTTTCAACTCGTCCCCAAAACGGTATCCGAGATAGACGGCGCTGGGGTGCGCTGGAGTACATGTATAGATATACGCAAAACATGGGTCCGATGAAGACGGTTCACAGCTGATGTACCTGACCTTCATTCATCTTTAAGGTAGTTGCTCTGCGAAAATCTCAATCAAAAGTTTACAAGTAACAAGTAAAATTATTTTGTCATCAATTATTGAATAAATTACTGTACGGGCGACAAAGTTTTCAGTCGGAATATTTAGTATACTGAAACAAAAAACTTACCTTTTCTCGCTTTCAAAAAAGTTTTTCTTCAAATGAACATGGGGAAATTACCGAGCCGTGATCGCCCGAAATTTTGACGTTTGCTGTCACGCTCGGTCTGTCGTAAGGTTAGTCTCATCCGATCACTTTCACCTCGTCGACCAATATATTACTATACATAGGGCCGCAGCACCCCAGCGCTGTCTATGTTGGAGCCATTTTCGGGGACGCTTTTTTCAGTGGCTTTGCACGGGAGTTTGGTCTCCTGGTATCTAGTCTCCATGGAATCACCCTCAGCAAACTTGTATCAAATGATGTCTTTGCCCTCACGCAACAGATATTGACCAAAAACAACAATAACGTCGATTGGGTTGAGGATTCCAAATGTAATTAACGAATTTTGGGTTAACGACTTATGTAAAAAGATATTTAATGTAAAAATGTCGGAATACTTAAAGTTTCGCGACCATGTGAAGATTCGGCAGCGTCGCAGAAATCCGGTGTTTTGTATAACGTAGGAGCGCGTGCGCGAAAATTACATCATCAGCAACCTAACCTTACATTCGTTTTCTGATTGACGTATGGGTAGATCAATTGGATTCATCGTAATATAACAGATTTAATTGTTTAATGAAACCAGTCATTTATCTCTCAACAATAATAAAAAATAAATTTGTAGTGCAAAGTAAACAGACATCTTTCGAATTTCATATCACAGAGCGTTCATTAAAAATTATTTCATTAAAAATAGGAATATTTCTTCATTTTTTTAATTAAATGTGAACATACATTAAATAGTTTACAAATGGAAAATTGTATTTGTTACAAATTATTTTTTTGCATATGTTAAAAATATAAATGGTACAGGTCTCAAGTATGATCAGTGGTATGACTAGTATGAAGCGATAGGACTACCTTAAGTAGCTCGATTTATAGATAACCGTCATAAATTCATGCACCAACAATAATACAATCGGCGAGTCCGTACTCGCCGGTTGTATTATTGAGAGGTTAGGGTTGGTATTTGGTGGCGACGAATATACATACACATATACAATATTGAAAAATGCAGCGCTGCCAGATCAACGTCATACCAGGAAAGTTGCATATATATATCTGTTTACAGCTGATCGTAACCTAATAAAATCAACAATTCTAAATTATTTCTGTAGTAAGATCTTTATTACGGTTATATTTTGTGAAAGTAATGTCCAATGGCCTCGTAGAGTATGGTGATGATATGAAGTCTCTCTTACAATATAGTAGTAATATAAAGTCTCTTAATATTTTCGACGCGTGACAATGAAGCGCCGATATACGACTTGCAGCTCGACCATGCGTTCTTGTCAACGGTTCCGCATGGACTGTCTCAAGAACGCCGAACACCTTGCAGGGCCTTCATCTGGCCCCTTATCGTCTAGGAAAGCCGTCATCCAGCGGTGACGTGCCTCTCGAGTGTTTACGGTCTCGTACTGCGTGAGTCCGTCTCCGATAGCCGCCTTCTCGGACGAAGCCCGAAAATGTTTACTTCATTTCTAATAATAAATTACCAGATATAATTCAGGTTGAGTTTGTATGCGTGAAGTTTCCATCGCTCAAAGATATTTGCGATACAGAAAACTTTTGTCACTTTTTGTTTTGTTTCAACCATCAATAAACCGTCATCTGACTACCACGTAGCGAGACTCCTACCTTACTATTCTATCTTATTAAGGGGGGATTTTCTTTTTTTTCGACAAAAAAATCGATTTTTCGCTGACCGCTGTTTCATATTCTTCAAAGTGTTGAGAATATGTGTGCAAAATTTCAAATTAAAATTCTCAAAAATGGCAAAGTTATAAGCGATCTTATACCTGCGTGTCGACTCGCGGTGGCCGCGCGCTCGTTGTCACACGGCAGGGGTCGGCGCGCCTGGCAGCTGCCCGAATCTGTTGCTCGGCGGACCATAAAAATAACGGGACAGCATACAATAGGCATTTAATTCAATGAAGGACGAGTCCTAACGGTCGTGCGAGATCGAAATATTCGGTGGAGAGTCGCTCAGTCTCGAACGAGAGTTTACTGGTAACAGACGTATATATCATGGATCGAAAACAGGGAAGTGATACTCATAGTCGTGCTGCTAGACCGAAAAAAAGGAAATTTGTTGGGAATATTCACACCCGATTAACGGAAACGACGTTTGCAAGTACGTCGGCCCAGAAACTGTCGATAGCGGAAGACAAAGAAATAATTACGGACCCGGGTCATGGATATCGTATTATCGCGTTTCTATCGGTTTTCTCTGCAATCTCGCAACTCGTAATATGTCAGGAATGCAAAGGACCGATCAAATTTGGCGAATCCAGTTCTCGCGGCTTGGGTTTTAAAATAGTTGTGCAGTGCAAGTGTCGTGTTGCAATATATTAATTCCTGTCCTCTCGTCGATGACAAATCGTGTGAGATAAACCGGAGAATGGTTTTTGTGATGAGACTATTGGGAGTAGGCAGAGAGGGTATAAATTTATTTTGTGGCTTGATGGATATATCCCAAGGTTTCAGCACAACCTTGTACTATGCCTCCTTGGAGAACATTTACAGTGGAGCCAAAGCTGTATGGGAGCTGTGTGCGAAAAAGGCAGTGAAAGAAGAGAAAGCGAAGAATGCTGAGCACGGAAATCCGGAGACAGATATTTCTGTGTCGGGAGACGGAACATGGAAAAAGCGAGGATATAGTTCCTTGTTTGGAATCACGACACTCATCGGCAAATATTCAAGCAAAGTGGTTGACCTTGTCGTGAAATCGTCTTACTGTCACGCTTGTAAATGGTGGCAATCAAAATCCGGTACCGAAGAATACGACGATTGGTTCGAAGAACACAGCAGTGAATGTAAATCACGATGGGTCAGCTGGAAAGATGGAAGTTGACGCGATCAAAGACATGTTCCGACGATCTTGGGTGTACGGTACGCGAAATACATCGGCGATGGCGACACGAAAACATTCAAAGCCTTGTTGGAAGACAAAACTTACGGCGATGATTTGATCGTGAAGAAAAAGGAATGCGTCGGGCACGTTGAGAAGCGTATGGGCTCGCGACTGAGAAATGTGAAAAAAAACGAAAAAACTTGGAGGAAAAGGAAAATTAACCGATAAATTGATAAAAGAATTAACAATTTTCTACGGTTTGGCTATCAGAAGACATCCAGACTCTGTTGATGAGATGTACAATGCTGTGTGGGCAACGTTCTACCACAAGATCTCGAAGACTGAAAATCCTCAGCATATGTACTGTCCCGCGGGGTCACAAAGCTGGTGCAAATGGCGCATTGCCGAAGCCGAAAAAACTCTGGACGAATTTGATCACGAAGCTCCACTGCATGAAGACGTCGCGAATGCTATTAAGCCGATTTACATTGATTTGTCATCGAGAGACTTGCTGGAAAGGTGTTTAGGTGGCGATACTCAAAACAACAACGAAAGCTTCAACGCAACCGTTTGGCGATTCGCACCTAAACACCTTCACTGTGGCGCAAAAACGATCGACATCGCGGCTTATTTGGCCGCAGGGATTTTTAACGAAGGCTTTACAGCAGTCCTTAAAACAATGACGACGATTGGAATCGTCGTTGGCCAGCAAGCATCAATATTCGTCGATGCGCGAGATAAGTAGCGGATAGAGAGGTCAACGAGACGCAGCCTCGAAGCAACGAAAGAGGCTCGAACAAGACGCAGAAGCGAAACTGCTTCACTGAGTGAGTTGTTCGAAGCCGAGGAAGGCATCCTGTATGGCCCTGGCATAGCAGATTAGATTAAAAATACTGTAAGTACTCGATATGTCCTATAAACTGTACTCACAACTTTAAACGCGTTTTTCTCGAAACAGCTTTTTCACAACTGGTGTGCACGATTTCTCAAAAACTATTCAACCGATTGCCTTCAAATTTGGACAGAATGCTCAGCTGACATCCTTTTATCGTTTGATGAAGCAAAAAAGTAATACGTTTAATATTTTTTTATTTATAACAAAAAATCGATCAATTTTTTTCGAAAAATCGATACTTCAAGTTCAAAACGTCACCAAATAGTCAATTTTTTTCCCCTTCATCGAACGATAGCTATATGTGTCTAAAGTAAAATGCTTTTTGGGTTTTTGTTGCACGATGAACGTGAAGGCTGTAATCGTGCACACCATAAAAAAAGGACCATCGCGCGTCGAGGGGGTTGGGAGGCGGATTTTTTGATGAAATTGTTTAAAAAATTTTTTGTATGTAGTAAACAGATCAATAAAACTATATGCCAAGTTTCACAAGTTTTCCGTTGTATACTTTCTTCACAAAAAAATTCCCAAAAAGGGTAAATTTTGCGAAAAAAAAAGACAATCCCCCCTTAATAATTTTTAATAAGGCGTTCACCGGTCACAGTCCACACGTTCGAAAAAGCGAGGCAACCATACTTGTGTTATATCAGGGTACTCATTAAAAGTATCATGATATTTGAATGTACGGTAGAACCGCGCTTATCTGAGGTAATATACGGAGAGTGTACCTCGGATAAGTGAAATTTCGGATAATACGAAAAATAGTGTAGTAAGAATTTCTTAGCTACGATTATATTTCTTTGTAAAATGTAGGGTCCCAAGGGGCTGGTACAGTAGTAACAATATGAAGCCTCTCGTGGAGTAGGATAATTATGTAAAGTCTCTGAACAATTCTGTCGCGTGACAATGGGGCGTCGATATACGACCTGCAGCTCGACCATGCGTTCTCGTCAGTGGTTCCGCGCGGTCTGTTCCAAGAACGCCGAACCCCTTGCAAGGCCTTCTTCTGGTCCTTTGTCATCGAGGAAAGTCGTCATCCAGCGGTCACGTGCCTCTCGAGTGCTTACGGTCTCGCCTTTCCGCGAGCCCGTCTCCGATAACCGCCTTCTCGGATAACGCCCGAAAATGGTTACTTCAAAGTAGCAATAGAAGATTACTCCACGCACAGGCATAGCAAATTCTTCCGTTTTATCCGAGATTCTCCGTATTAGCCGAGGTGTAACCTCGGCCTAATGTAATGCTACTCTCTGTAAAGATAATTTCGGGATGAATAAATATATCTTATTTATCCCGATTCAAGTTCGTCGCGGTATCAGGCGAAAGTGACAGCTAAAAGACTGATAGCTGTTCCACAACGGCCTTCAATGAGCGTGAGCGTGACAAATGCAAACGCGAAAATCTTTAAGGCCCAGGTCTTAAACGACTTCTCTTAGGTCCTGTTTACACGCACGACAAAGCGAGGAAAACATGGTTGCGGTGTATAAAACATATTTCGTGGCAGCGCAATAATGAAATGGTTATGAGAAACAAGGCGCACATACTCACCGGGTAGCGCCAAAATCGGCGTAGCAAGAAGTTATTTGACAAGTTCATAAGAAAGGCTGCTCCGATAAAAAGCGATGGACGATGTGAGATAAAGATATGGCAACCTACTTATCATTTCGAAATGATTAATGTACAGAATGTATGCATATGGGAGGAGTATCTTACAAGCGAGATGTTAAAGGATATGCATAACTTGGAAGTTGAAAAAACAGATTGATTATCAATATTTTTTTCGTCTCAGATATTGGGATGATAAGGTCGATCTTTCGCACACACATAGTACATAGTCTCGACATGTCACCGTTTTTGTAAATTGAAAAATATATATAAGCGTAATCATTGTTAGTTAGCCTGAGGGCTGTAGTCTCCGCACGGCTCGGTCGCATACATGATTCCGGTGAGTTCATGCAAAGTAAAAAATGGAAAAATATACTTGTACTAGGTGCGCAACTTCCCGCAAGTTCCCGGGTTTCACACATGGAAGGCGCTAGCGGCACATGTAGTCGGTATACAGGCCTGAAATTTGGTGTCTTTATAGCTAGGGCATCTGTTAAGAATACCCAGGCGTAATATAAACAAATATCGCAACACAACGACCTCTTTTTTAACCTCGAAAATATCCAAGTTTGTGCCAAATAAAAAGCATTTGCGGGAAGCATCGGAAATCGAAGAGACGCGTTCAAAATTTTGCTTTTGCGGCAGAGCAGAAAGAATTTCTCGCATCGAATTTTTACTGGCGATGAAAAATAGATATATTTCGAGAATCCCAAAGGCAGAAAATTGTGGCTTTCACTTGGCGAAGCGTCAACATCGACGGCACGGCCAAATCGCTTCGGAAAAAGACAATGCTTTGCGTTTGATGGGACTAGAAAGGAATCGTGTACTATGAGCTGCTGAAACCGGGCGAAACTCTCAATGGGCATCGCTACCGACTAGTCCAGTCATTTCGTCGGAAAAAAGGCAAATAAAAGAGAATGAAATAAGGAATCCAATTTTTTTATATGTTGTGGGGGATACCTAGAAAAGCTTAACTTGAGTTTTTCGACCAAGATTTCCTAGGAGCTTTCGCCGCCATTTTGAAAAAAAGGGTAAAATCTGTTTTTTGGCAATAACTCGGCTATCCGATGAGATTCGAAAATTTTTCTGAGAAACTTTTTTGTAGCTTTTTTTGTGCTCTACAATTAAGTCTTCACCATTTTTAGCGTATCATGCATCGTTATCAAGATATCGATCGAAAAAGTCAAAAATTTAGGACAAAACTTTTGTTTTTTGCTATTTTTTTTTTGGTCATCAATATCGAAAAAATTGAAGAAATGCAACTTGTAGAGCATATTCAGAGCTACAATTTCCTTTTTGGACTTTTTTATTTTGGACAAAAATTACGATCTCCAGCGCGCCGCAAAGTCGGTGAATCCATGCTCAAAGTCGAGCGAGCCGCTCGCTCGGTTGTATCTGCATGTCGAAGCGGATGGGAAATTGTTAGGGGAATTAATGCGATATAAAATAAATTAAGAAAGCAACAAATTCTGGATCACACACAAGTAATTTGTTAAACAAATAATTGTTTTTTAGTAAAAATTTTAGAAAATGAAATTTGGATTTTGCAATTTTTTTTTCTGGTAAAAAGTTTCCAAAAAATGTGCGCGGTGAAACTTGTAAAGCGTAAGTATTCAGCCTTACAATTTTGTGTTTTATTATTGTGTTTTAGACTAAAATGACGATCTTTAACGCGCTTCAAAGAGCGCACCTATAGAGCGTCCGTTCGAGCTTGAGAACGTCACAATAATTTCACCACTTAAGCATGTTTGTTCGGAAGATTGTAGTTGTCGCGTCATCATTAAAAACGCATTACTCTATCCCATTAAAAGTTCCATGAAAGTATCTCATTGAGAATCTTATTACTAAATGATTGAATAGTCTCATAAAGGGTCTCATAAATGCCCTAGTATTAAGAAGTTTCTCGAACACGTTAATTGCCTACGTCTTAATTGCCGATATTCACAGACAACGAATAACCGAGGCGGTGATTTTTATTGGCAGTACGCACTAGTGGGCAGTACGTACAATCCTTAATGACATTTTCAGCAAATCGGGCAGTGCTTTGCATTCCCACTCTTAAGGACCGCCCTTCGAACCGAATTTCCTTCGTCAAAGAAATTCCACGATGCAGTTAGTATATCTTCGAGCGCACTTAAGTTAGTATCGTATCGTATCGAGTCTTTGCTGTGTATAGTGTAAATCGAGGGGTCCGATATTCTGGACAAAAATTTCGACATCTAGTGGGCCGCAAACTCGCTATAACGGAGTGCCGTTATATATATAGTATAGAGCTATATATTGTAACCGAAAGACGAGCGCACCCCACTCGCATTTCAAATTCGAAATTTCCCGTGGAATGAGCCAGCGGATATTTCGAATTTGCCGCCCGAGATCGCGAATGACCTCCGCCACCTGCAATCGGAGAAAAGAAAAAGGAAAAGCCACAGCCTCCTCGATTCGTCGTCGCGGCGAGAAGAAGACGGAGCGATCAGCCATTCGACCACAACCGGTACTGCCGCAAGCAAGAAGTGTTCGCGTAAATCCACGCACATCGCGAGGCATCGACGCCCCATGTGAAAGATGACATCAGTTTGAAAAACATAGGTGGTGTGGTGAATGGAACACACGAAAAGTTCATGGGTCCGTAACGGGCGGTCAATAAAATTCTCGGCGAAAATCCACCTCGACAACTCGCACATGGTGACGAGTCGATCGACCGTGCGATTGTGGGTCTCGGCACGCAGTCGCCAAACCCCGCATGGGCTTCGACGAAGGGAATCGGGGAACTCGGCACGCAGTCGCCTGGTCTGATATCCGCAAAAATAAGAACAACAAAATTGGTACATCCACGATCCCGTTGGCTGTCTCCCCGGAGTTCGGCGTCATTCCAGAAGAGCTGAAAATTCGGCGTGGATTTCCAACAACAGTCACCGATGCCTCGGCCATCCATTTAGACTAGATCCGAGATCTTCAACGGACGCGCTGCAGCTCCCCGAACATCGAGTCCTCGGATCGAAGAGCGTTCAAGGTTCGGCGTATTAATTATGTGCGGACAAGTTTAGAGCGAGACAATTGTGAGTAAAAACATGAAGCAAAACAAAACAAAAAACAGATCAAAGAATATCCAGACTATAGAGGGGAGAGTACGAACCATGGGAAGGCGAGATGATTATCAGCTACGAGTGGATAGTAGCCTTCATGGTTAATTTAAAAAATCACTATCGTTATCCATATAACCCAAACCCGCCCGATAACGAGGTGGGTTATGTGGCTGACTGTCCTGTCGTTTATTTATAATCAACTCACATATAGGTGTAGCGAACCGGAAGTCGCCCTGTACCATATAAAATTGTACAATGTTGGTGTAGCGAACCGGAAGTCGCCCTGTACCATATAAAATTGTAAAATGTTGGTGTAGCGAACCGGAATTCGTACTATTGATATAAAATTGTAAAATACTCGTGTCGCGGGCCGAAATTCGCCCGGCATTACAGAATTCCAGTCGTTCCAACAGCGACGACTGGTATCTCATTGTAGACTAGCGAGCCGAGGGTGATAAAATGTTAATTCAAAAAAAAAAAAAGAATAAAATGCCTTGGAAAACCGAAATAAAATAAATCGATTGCAGGAACCAAGGTTACAATCTATAATATAAACCTATAAAAAAAAAAGATAACCGAAAAGGTAAGGTTACAATTGGCGCCCGAACAGGGACTCGAACCCTGGAACATATTGAACGATTTTTAATTACCTTCAAATTATTGATGATAAAAATAAATAAATAAAAATAAAGAAACTCGCCAAAACATGCAGCGTACTCCAAAGAAAATGTCGGAAGAAGGGAATACCCCGGTATCCCCTTCGCCGGAAACGCATACCGTGAAAGCAAAGCGTACGTTACCTATGGCAAGGTCCGTAAAAACGAGAACTAATCTTCACGATGCTCTTGGTATTGCGGAAGACGAACAGAGGCTGAACAACGAGCGATCTCGAATAATGGAAGAGAAAATGGAACTTGAAAATCTACGAAAGGAACTGAGAGAGGGAAATGTACTAGCCGAAGAACTTAAGCGATTAAGAGCGGCTACTGAAAGACAGGAAAGAGCCATTGAAGAATTGCAAGCCGCATCGGCAGCCGGCAGTTATCCTTCAGCTTCACAACAGGATACAGGTATGTTGAACGGGCTCATACGCGGTTTCCAATCGATAAAAATAGATATTCCGGTGCCCAAATTCAGTGATGAGTCCATCCACCATCCGCAGGAATTTATAGAAAAACTAGAACGGTTCTTCCAGTTAAAACGAATAGAGAAAGATTTACAGATGCTTGTGGTAGACACGGCATTGGAGGGAAGGGCCCAAATTCGGTTTATGTCAAAGCAAGAAGCCTGTAGGGATTTTCAGATTTTCAAGCGGCTTTTCTTAGAGTAGTTTTACTCAATACCCGTTCGGGTCAGATTTAAGAGTCAATGGATCAACCAAGAATACTTGCCAAGCTACGACTCTTTGCAAAGCTATTTTCTAAAGCAGGTCACAGCAGCAAAATTTCTCACGCCTCCTCTGGATAACTATGAAATAAATTACACAATCATGCAAGGAATGCCGATTCGTGTCCGGGAAGCGACTATAGGCGTGGACTTATCCGAAACAAACGCAGTGTCTCAGGCATTATCTCTGTTAGACCGAACTCATGAAGACCGAGAAAGAAGTAGGAGAGGCTTTCAAAACGGAAATATGGCGGAAGAAATGACCCAACCCAGCATAACGAACAACGGAGCAAGTAGTTATCAAAATCGGCCGGGCCCAGTAGAATCACGAACAACAGAATATAGATCGGATAGGGGGGTTGGAGCACCTAACAATGCCAGGGCGAGAACCAATGCGGTGGTCGTAAATCAACATATTGCTGAAATGTCGGAAGATAGCAGTTCATTGCAACCGGCTATTGACAGTTCCGAATTAATGCCTAATCTGCACGTTCCACCACCTCCAACGAGTATTCGTACGGAAAATAACATCACACCAAGCACATCAACCAATTTAAACTAATTGGAGGTGCGATGCTTGGTAGTCCTCCCCCATCGTACATGGCTGATGACTTAATAGAGAACGTATCAAACGATATTATGAAGGATCCGGAATACATCGATGAGTTTCCCATTCGCGAATGCCCACACCTTCTCATAACTATGTGCAAAATTCCGATCTCAGCCTTAATAGATACGGGAAGTCAAGTGTCATGTATATCAGAGGAATTGTACTTGTATATGAATAAATATTTCAAACTACAGGAGCTTCCAGTATCGAATTTGGTGGTCACCACAGCTGTAGGTAAAAAACCGACTAAAGTTCAGAAACAAGTGCGATTGCAAACAACAGTGGACAACTTGATAATAAATTCAACCCTTCTGGTGGTGCCTTACTTGTCCACTCCAGGTATACTGGGGAATGATTGGTTTATGGCCAATCGGGTTGTTATTGACTATGACATAATATCATTAAAGATCCAAGGTCACCAGATTCCGAATACCATAGTATTTTTTGATAAACCAAAGATGGAGACAATTAAAACGTCAGCTGGCGATGGGATAATAGTGATTCAAGTGGTTCAGGCAGAGATAAAAAAAAACTAAAATTACTGAAACGACCGATGCGATTATCAAAGATATAGAGAATTTACATCAAATCACGGCAGCATCAACTAAAAAAACTACAGAAAAACAAATGGTAGCAATAGAAGACACATCCAACCAAAGCAGTCAGTCCGAAAACGCCATCAATCAAGTTGATATGGGAAATCCAGGAAATATTGAGGTTAATACGCCAGCCATTAGTCAACTCGAAGATGTCTGTGTTGAACTCATTGAAATGGAAGAAGGGCCAGACTGTCAGGACTTGAGCCACCTTTATAGGGATGGAGAGGACGAGAACTTTTTTGCGAACCTTGGGCGAATGATTTCGGAGATTCCGCAGCTTTCAGACCAAAAACGTTTACATTTGTGGAACGCGGTTAAAAAATACCATCGATTATTCACGGCTAAATGTATTCCCGTGGGTACTTATGAACATGAAATAAGGTTAAAACAACAAAAGGAGGTGGTACGAAAATCATATCCGGTACCTTATGCGTTGAGGGCCGCGGTACAGGCAGAACTCGGCTCAATGCTACAACAGGGTATTATAGAAAGATCGAAGAGTCCCTACTGCAACCCGCTGCGGATAGTTAAAAGAAAAGATGGTCGATTACGAATATGCCTCGACGCTGGATTTTTAAACGCGGTAGTTGAATCTGATCACGAATCCCCTCCGCGAATAGAGGAGTTGACGCAAAAATATCACGGGGTGCGTATTATGACAACTGTAGATTTAGCCAACGGCTATTGGCAGATCCCGTTCGAAGTGGCATCGCGTCCTTATACAGCCTTTTTGCACGGATCGACTCTATATCAATTTCGGCGCATACCATTCGGGTTGAAAACGGCCGGAAGCGGATTCATTCGAGCCCTTAGCAGAGTTGCCCAAAATCTGTATCGGGCGTTACTTGTTGCTCGATACAAATGTATCGAGTATCGAAAATTTATCCGATACTCGATACCAGGAGTATCGAGTATAGAAAATTTATCCGATACTCGATACAAGGAGTATCGAGCATCGAACATTTATCTGATACTTGATACAAGGAGTATCGGGTATAGAAAATTTATCCGATACTCGATACAAGGAGTATCGAGCATCGAACATTTATCCGATACTCGATACAAGGAGTATCGAGTATAGAAAATTTATACGATACTCGATACAAGGAGTATCGAGTATCGAAAATTTATCCGATACTCGATACAAGAAGTATCGAGTATCGAAAATTTATCCGAAGTAGTAGAGCTGGAGCGGTTCTAACTCAGGGATCTCAGGGGGGAGCGGGGCGGGGGAGTCGAGCGCGGGGAAGCCGGGGTATGCATGGCGGGGGGGTCCTGCATGCGGCAGCCGAGTGCGGGGTTGCGGCGGAGGGGGAGGGGGGTGTTAGAGAGTGGGGAGGCTAGTTTTTGGTGATGATGTCTTCCAGGCGATAGCTGGACCCGCGGGCGAGAGGGGGAAGCCGCTGTCGACTCTGTGGGGGAGGGGGCATTATAGAGTCGCGGGTCCTTGAAAACCCATAAAATCTGATAATTTATTATCAACATTATAGATGTAAGCGGAGCATTTTTGTCTAGACTATTCACAGGAGTTTATATATATTAAAAAACTTATGCAAATGTGTGCATGTGTGTGCGCGTGCCTGTGCGCGCGCGCGTGTGTGTGTGTGTGTGTGTGTGTGTGTGTGTGTGTGTGTCAATGTTTCAACCACCTCGTCCGAATGTCTCAAATTTTACGACTCTTTTTTTTCTTACGTCGAGCGCCAGGGACCGTCATACCCTATCGCTTCGCATGTGCAACTCGGGTCTCATCATTCCATAGGTCCACACTTGAAAACCCATAAAATTTTACGGCAGCAAGCGACGAAGACGGTGATCCGGGGAAAAAATGCGTTTCCATTTTACAGGGCTTTAGTTTTTCATCTCTGAATGAAAATATATACAGAGAGTGCAACGTCAAACCTTGATGCCGACACTTGAGATCATGCAGGTCTGGTCTGGATCATGCCCCGTGGTTAAGGATTTTTTCTTCGTTAACACCACTCTCCAAGCTATTAGATTTTTTTGTTATTGCTCCGCTATTCAGAGCATATACGATAACGCGGTGTATATGTTGAAAAACTATAAACTTTCGGAGATCTATGGATCGGAGACCTTTTTAGGCTTCGACCGTGGACCACTTGAGCGCCGAGAGCCCATGAATTTTTTTTTTTCACCACACGCATCTCAACTGAGATGCTCTTTTATTTTTCCCGGCATTCCAATGCGATATTAGAAAATTCTCGTGGTTTAGTGATATTTTCCGAGATGATAGGGAAAGACGAAAAATGTCTAAAGGGGAAAACCATGTTTAATGATCTGCTGCGCTCAAAAGTGTTCACACTTTCGATCGAGCAGTCAGTTAGTGAACATCATCTCTTTTGAGAAGCCTCGTTTCATCAAATATGGAGAGCAACGCGGAGAAGTCAGAACAAATCTTGCACGACCAAGCCGCGCTCCTAAGTTCATTCGAAGATTTTGCTGTGTGGGAACAACGGTGCGTTGAGTTTATCGAAGAATTGGAAACGCAAAGCCGCATTAAGTGCCCGCGACTATCAATTGGACTTCAACAGTCGTTGATAGCCCAAATAGCGCGGCTGGAAGGGTTGAGGAATTCTGTGCGTAATCATTTTATACACACGGGTGCAGGACACGGTCATCATGGGCTAATCTGGCGAGCAATTGACACATCCTTCAATAGTCGAATATTGACCGGTTCCGTAATCAATCGCAACCACATCGAACCACGGCAATTTCTCAACGATGCTCGCGACTTAGTGCTTCAACATGTGCAAAATACTATCTGCAAACACAATAGTATTAAAATTAATACAGTGTTTAATGGCGAATTCGCGAGTGGAGACAAACATGCCAATAAAAGTGTCAACACGCGAAACTGTGAACTATTTAACACAAGCGATTTGAATGAGTGGTACCAGCAACGCGTTATGGAGCTATTAACCAAACTCGATGAATTTCAAGAACGAGATAGTGACTGGGCTTTGCGGAAAATACTTAACCTCACGATAAATGTGAATAAGTATAATCCGGGGCGTGTTGGGTGCTCCATATCATTGCCGCGGGAAATAATGATGAAGAGGGCTGTGGTTAACGTCAAATCGAACGATAATGCATGTTTCGCATGGGCAGTTGGCGCTGCTCTACACCCAGCTGAACGAAACAGTGACCTTCCGTCATCTTACCCACATTACTCAAGCATACTGAATCTACAGGGCATTCAATTCCCGGTAAACATACACCAAATAAAAAAATTTGAGCTGCAAAACAATTTATCCATCAACGTGTATACCATCACCACCAAAAAGGACATTGTTCCAATACGCGTGACTCAAGAGAAGAAGGAGAAGCACATCAATTTGCTGTACATGCAAGATACTGAGGACAACAATGTGGGGCATTTCGTATGGATCAAGAACCTGTCGAGACTCGTGAGGGCGCGACTGAGCAAGAGGGAGCATAAAAAGTATATATGCGATCGGTGTGTAAATTTAGCATTATTAGTACAAAATTATATATCTACTAAAGGAGAAAATTGATTAAAAAAAAAAAAATCTTGTTTGTTTTGCAGGTGTTTGCATTACTTTGGTTCCGAGGAAAAATTGCAATCGCACGAGGTCGATTGTGGAGCAATAAACGACTGCGCGATCCGACTACCGAGTGACACCAACAAGTGGCTCCAATTCACCAACTTTAGCCGGAAAGAGCGACATCCCTTCATTGTGTATGCCGATTTGGAGTGTGTTTTAGCAAAGACTGATGAGAAGAACCAAGCAAAAGATATGTATCAACATTATGAAGTGTTTAGTATAGGATACTACGTGTGTTGTGCGTATGATCAAACACTATCTTCATATCACTCACGTCGCAGTGTCGATTACGTTTCGTGGTTTGTCGAAGAACTGAAAAGTCTAGCATTGCGCATAAAAGAAATTTTCTGCGACAGCGTCCCAATGATTTATCTGACACCGAGCGAGTGGGCCAGTTTTCGCAAAGCGACCCAATGTCATATATGCAGGAAACCATTCGCGCAAGAAGATGTACGCGTTCGAGATCATTGTCATCTGACTGGACGCTATAGAGGCCCTGCCCATTCTAATTGCAATTTAAACTACAAACAGTCATTCTTCATTCCCATAGTTTTTCACAATCTATCGGGTTACGATGCACATTTTATAATCAAGGAAGTAGCCACAGCGTTCGAAGGAAAAACCGATGTGCTTCCAATCACAAAGGAGAAATACATCTCCTTCACGAAGCATGTTGAAATTACAGACGATTCAAAACATAAGATCCAATTGCGCTTCATCGATTCGTACAAATTCCTCAACACCAGTCTCGACAAATTAGCCTCATTTTTGACCGAGGACAAACTCAAAATTTTACGCATGCAATTCCCAACGCTATCGACGGACAATTTCAATTTGCTGACGCGAAAAGGTGTCTTCCCTTATGAGTATATTGATGACGTGACCAAGCTAGACGACACTTGCCTACCACCACGTGACGCCTTTTATAGTTCCCGGACAGATGCTACAGTATCCGAGAGTGAGTATGCACATGCTGAGAAAGTTTGGGAGCGGTTCTCCATTCGAACGCTGGGTGACTATAGCGATTTATACTTGAAGACAGATGTCTTGTTATTAGCTGATATTTTCGAAAACTTTCGAAATACGTGCATTGAGAGCTATGGCATAGATCCCGCGTATTACTACACATTGCCGGGGTATACCTGGGATGCAATGCTAAAACACTCGAATGTCAAGTTTGAATTACTAACCGACATCGACATGGTTTTATTCGTTGAGCGGGGTATACGCGGTGGTCTCACTCAATGCTCAAACCGATATGCACACGCTAATAACAAGTACATGGAGTCGTTTGATCCATCGAAAGCATCGTCATACTTGATGTATTTTGACGTCAACAATCTGTATGGATGGGCAATGTGTCAACCTTTGCCATACGCAGATTTTCGATGGGTCAACGACGTGTCCAAGTTTGATCCATCTTCCATCGCGCTGGATTCACCGACAGGCTACATCCTTGAAGTCGACTTGGAATACCCACAATCTCTACATGATGCGCACAAAGACCTACCGTTTTGTCCAATACATGAAAAACCGCCGGGTAAGCAGGGGGAAAAGCTGTTAGCAGCCGTCTGTGATAAAAAACGCTACATCATTCACTATCGAAATTTACAGCAGTACTTACGCCATGGACTTTTCCTTACGAAAATCCATAGGGTATTACAATTCACACAATCCCCATGGCTACGTTCATATATCGAGTTAAATACACAATTTCGAACGCTAGCCAAAAATGATTTTGAAAAGAATTTATTCAAATTGATGAACAATGCGGTGTTTGGCAAAACGATGGAGAATGTGCGCAATCATGTAGATGTAAAGCTTTTGACCAAATGGGATGGCAGATATGGTGCAGAGGCAATGATTGCGAAGCCAAACTTCCACAGCCGAAGTGTTTTTTCGGAAAACCTTATTGCTGTAGAATTGCGCAATCTCGAGGTGAAATTCAACAAGCCGATATTTGTGGGTATGTGCATCCTCGACATATCCAAAACGTGCTTGTATGGATTTCATCACGAGTATATGATACCTCTGTATCGGGATAAGTGTAAAATCATGTATACCGATACGGATAGTCTCATATATAACATTGAGACCGATGATATATACATGGACATGAAGCGCGACATTGTAAAATTCGATACGAGCGATTATCCGGTGGACAATAGGTATGGTATGCCGCTTGTCAACAAGAAGGTACCCGGTCTCATGAAAGATGAATGCAATGGTGCAATTATGACCGAGTTCATTGGACTTCGATCGAAAATGTATGCGACCCGTGTTGAGGGTAAGAAGGACACTAAAAAAGTCAAAGGTGTCAAGAGCAATGTTGTGGCTAGGACAGTCACGTTTGACGATTATGCCCGATGCTTGAAGGAAGACATTGAAATGATGCGTAGTCAAACATGTATTCGATCGAAGTTGCACAAGGTCTACACCATTCGTGAGATGAAAATCGCTCTAAGCCCTCATGATGATAAGCGGTATATCATACCTGGGATCTCTGAGACCCTACCATGGGGGCATTACAGCATACCGTTGTAACAAACTATCATGCATATAAACTCGATGTAAAATTGTGTACATTTTTGTAAATACTTGATGTATAAAACTTGTGAAAATTGCGTATGTTTTTGTAAACATTAACTCGATGTAAAACTTGTTTGTTGTAAATATTTGATTTTGTAAAAATGGACTTTTGTAAGTAAAGGAAGCGGCTTTTGTAATCCATGTGTACCCATTATTTCCCGCATACACTGTTCGTGAGTAGGGGGAAGAAGGGATTGGAGGGAGAGAAAACGCCTGCTGTGACGCACCACGTTGACGGGTAGAAGAGAGTCATAAAAGTCTAAATGTTTTTGGCCTTTTTTATTGATGACTACAAATCAGATTTTCTTATCCAACTATTGTGGGCATTGTCGAAACCCAGCCATTTTACAAACATTCGATGACCGCGCTTCTTTAAAATTTTTTCTATCAGATAGATATCGGGGTACTTGACACGGAGAAGCTCTTGTTCGTAGAAACCACCGGCGATGGGTTCATCTTTATGGTCCTTCAAACGATACGTCACTGGATGCGTTTTCTTCACACGAGATACCGTAAATATTTCCGTTGTCCAATTTGGCGTGTAACCCTTTTCGAAAACACTCTTAAATTTGCTGATTCTCACTTTATCGCCAATGGTGAATTTCGGTGGTGTTTTTATTGGCGGCTGAGTCTTATTGAAAACTTGCCGCAATATTTCCTGCTCATTCTCCGCGTTGACATTTCTCGGTTTCATCTTAATGGTACGGTGTACGGAATCATTATATTCAGCTACTAGATTATCAAGAATATCGATCCACTTATAATTACCACGAAGACTAAATTGCATCCACATCTTATTTTTCAATGTACGATTGAAACGCTCGCAAATGGATGCCTTCAAGTTGCTATATGTTGAATACATGTGAATATTGTACTTTTTCATTAGGGATTTAAAGTGACAATTGTAAAATTCTTTTCCCTCGTCGACGTGCAAGTGCTGTGGTATGCGTCCCTTAACGAGTATCGACTTCATTGCGGCTGCTGCATCTTTACCACTCTTACTCAGCATTGGTACGGCCCAGGCGAATTTTGAGAAAGTATCGATGACGGTGAGGAGGAATTTATGTTTGGTGTTTTGATGTGCGTACGATGACATATCGACGAGATCAGCTTGCCAGGTCTCATCCAAGCCACGGATGTCCACATGTCGACGCGGATAGTTTCGTCGAGCAGGCTTATGTAGCTCCAGCACGAGAGCGCTCTTTTTCTCGTTCATTTTCTAGTCCACTCAGTCGCGCATCCAGTGCAGCAATGGTCCGTGAATTACGAATCACCAAATCTTGTAGATTTTTGACATTGGCCTCGAGTGCCTTTGCAATATTTCTTATCGTAGCTTCAAGTCCATTAACCAGCAGCTGATTACTCTCGTTCATTCCTTTGCGAATGTTCTTAATGATAGTTCGGGATCTTTTGTGTTAAGTATTTAGAGTGATGGCGTCGTCTTGTTCTTCCGGATTAGCGATGTTACACAATCGTTTCTGCCCCACGTCGTAATGACCATCTGCGGTGGTTTTAAACCCAATCCTAGGTCGGCCTGGAGGACCTTGCTTACTGAGGAGTACACTCTGACGCAATTGGCGTCCAAACACATCGACACTTATGATGAGAATGCATAAATTTTCCGACGCCGAGTTAATAAATTATTTCAGCTTCACGCAATTCCTCGATAATCGATATAATTTCATTCGCATGGGCCGAAGTTCCGGCTGCTTGTGATGCCAGAAGTAGACGAAGACGGTCTACCAGCTCATTGGGATTGTCCCAATATACATAGTCCAATTGAGCGTTTTTTCTAGCCAGCTTATACGTTGGCATACCCTTTCCCACGTGGTGATCGGCTATACTTGCAATATAAGTGTTGAATTTGTGACAGGTATTACGTCGTACAGCCGCACTAGGCTTATAAAATTTTTTGTGAGCATTCGTCGCAATGACAATTTTTTCATAGTTTTTCAAATCGTCTGGTGTGAGAGTTTCGATATTGGGCACTTTTTTAAACAGCAGCTCAGTTAATCCAACAGTTTTCGCATAATTCACAACTCCCACACGAATATGTTGAGAGTCGAAATTTATCGGAGAATCACCAATCATTAATCGGTTGTTTGAGAGATTCCGCACACCATATGATACATCCAGGCTTGCTTTTCTATTTGTTCGTAACAGCAGGAGATATTCGGTGATTAAGTCATCGACATTTTGTGACTCATCATCATCATCATCCTCATATATCAATTTGAAAGAATCTTGTGTTTCACTCTTGAAGGAATCGTGTGTCTCGTTCTTTAATTCATGTTTCACACTATTTATCGCATCTCCTTCTTTATCGTCGGCTTTTTCATCCTTGATTTCCTCCTTCGCCGGCTCACCGTTTTTGTATGACACCAATTTCTTCAATGGTCTGACTATAGGCTTAAAGACATCTCGCATTCTCTGCTCATCACTCTCTTTGCCAATTTTGATCATTCGATGCTTTCGTCTGATTGCATCGCTCGCCTTGGCAATTTCACGCAATACATTTTTTTCTCTCAACAGTTGTTCGCTCTTCATGTTGTCACTGTCGACGCGTGCACAATACTGCCTCTTGAACCACCAGCGACGAGTCATTTATCAATGGTGAGAAAATCATCAAAACCTTGTCTATATCGACCCTCGTTCATATTGCTATCTTTGTCGATCGTGATAAATGCATACTTGTCGGAATTCCAGCATTTCATGCACATGTTTTTGAAGCATGTATAAGTCATATCCGTATTAACGTGATCGTTGTACACATGTTTGAGATTCATATCATCCTGCTTGAAAAGCACCACGAAATTTGCATTATCTCTCACGAGATGTTTGGGCATACGGGTGTACGTCTGACAAAGATAAAAACTGTCGACAATCTCGTATCTTCCCATGGAAAAGAATGCTCTAACATTATCCTGCTTTTCGCACGCAATATCATCAAAGATGAATATAGAGTGGGACCGTGCATCACTTGGTGCAATCACTTGTTCATGCTCATTGAATGGATTATATGTAACTCCATGCACAGGTTCAAGTAATTGTTCGAGCAACTTGTACTTTGGTTGCTTCAGCGACTTGGAATACAAATAAATGTTCTGAAATCTCAAGCCATTGGGATGGATGATGAGAGTGAGCAAAGCATTGGTTTTTCCACAATTTGATGGACCATAAAACACCGCACGTATGCTATCCGGCAATAACTGTCCATGACGCTTTTGTCTTTTCTCCCGGCCGTCTTCGACAAATTCATCGAAATTTATCACGGGAAGGCTACCTCCGTGAGTTTGCTTCTTGGATGCCATCTCGCACAGGACTAACGGAAAAATCATATAAATAGCATTTTTATACGGATTCGCCGTGAGTCGGGTATTGTCTTTAGACATGATCGTTCATAGCGGTAAAGGTGTCGTCAATCGCCTAATCAACAAACTACCCGTTGAATTGCATCTGCCTGGTTATCAATATTGCGAACCAGGCACAAAGTTGCCAAGCGTCTTGCTCGTGGTGATCCAGGCATTAATCCATTGGATGCAGCTTGCAAACAACACGATATTGCATATTCGAAAAATCTGGATAATCTTGAAGCGAGACATTTGGCGGATAAAGTGTTGGCTGAACAGGCTTGGCAACGTGTTAGTGCGCGAGACGCTAATATCGGTGAAAAAGCCAGTGCTTGGGGCGTGGCAAATATTATGAAAACAAAGAGAAAATTTGGTATGGGCATAAAGGCCCGCAAGGGTGGCGTTTGTTTGAAAAAAATAATTGGTGCTGCGAAGAAGGCAATGATTCAAAGTGATGATCCACATAAGATTATTAAATCAGCTCTACAGGGTGCTCGTGCAGCTGTAAAGATGCAAGGTGGTAAAGTACGCACACCTCGAGTTCTACCTGTACCCCATAAAATTGGTGGTTTATTACCGTTCCTCGTGCCCATTTTTGCGGGTCTTAGCGCTGCGGGTGCTTTGTCAGGTGGTGCAGCGAGCATAGCTAAAGCGGTAAATGCTGCTCAAGCAGCTAACCGTGAATTGGATGAAAGTAAGCGCCATAATCGAACAATCGAAGCGATCGCATTGGGTCAGGGCTTACATCTGAAACCATATAAGCAGGGATTGGGTCTTCATATTAAGCCAAAAAACTAGAAGTTACGCTGCCTCACCGACCTCTCACCGACATCGATCTTCTCAAATATGCGAAAATCCTAAAAATTCCACATTTTCGTGGAGTTAACATGCGCGATACTTTGCCAGCGAGCGGGCCCCTCAAATGTGAAGCAGCAATAGTAAATTTGGATGAAAATGTTGGTCCTGGAACACACTGGGTCGCTTACGAAAAGACTGGGTGGAAAGTCATGTACTTTGATAGTTTCGGCAACCTTCCACCACCATCCGAACTCATGAGATATTTTCGTGTTGGTAGCGTAAATTATAATTATACTGGATATCAGGAGTATGATACGATTGAATGTGGACATTTGTGTCTGAAATTTCTTTGTCAACAATTACAGCACAAAGACAAATATACACTATATATAGGGGGGAAATGACGTGGAGAATTCAGTTGTTAATTTACCAGCATCATGGATGAAAGTTTAACATTGACCATATCTGGCTCATTATCCATACTCGAGGTGCAATACTTTCCCCCCATCGAACTCTCGCCTCACAAAAATTATACTCTCGGTCTCGTGGAATTGTTGACTTTCAACTCTATTCCCAATATCGACGATGGTCACGATAAACTTTACGTGGGAAAAGAGGCGTTGACGATACCTACGGGTAGTTATGAAATAGAGGATATCGAGAAGTTTGTACAAGCAGAGCTCTCGCGTAAAAACATCAGCATCAGCATTAAACCCAATAATAATACGCTACGCAGTGAGATCGAGTGTGATCATGATGTAAATTTTGAGCCGACAGATTCTATTGGACATCTAGTAGGCTTCACCGCACGCAAATTAGAAGCCAATAAAAGACATGAATCTGACCTTCCTGTAGCCATTCTCAAAGTGAATGCCCTGCGCGTTGAGTGCAACATTACCTCTGGTGCCTATATTAACGGACAAAAAGTACACACAATTCATGAATTCTTTCCATCTGTGCCACCAGGCTATAAGATCATTGAAGTTCCCTCACATGTAATTTATCTGCCGATCACAAGTCGAACGATTGATATGATACAGCTTCGCATAGTGGATCAGGACGGTGATTTGGTAAATTTCCGCGGTGAAGTAATCACCATACGGCTGCATATAAAGTCGTGATGGGTATAGTTTTCAATAGATCTTCCAATAACAATAAACGACCATGGATAAAAACGATCAGTCGTCGGCCAGCGCCCAAAGTGCTAACACCTCAAAACGTGCTACTCTTGAAGAGTTTGGGTCTCAAAGTGCGTGGCGAAAGCGTGTAAAAAATTATTTAGTCTGTGCTCTGTGCATCTGCTGCGTGAAATGGAAGAAGAAATCGTAGACATTCAGACACCCGTGGTCTTTGATGAATCCATCATCCATTGCGAGATTGACGCTCATCAGCCATATGCATCTTCAACCTTCAATAACAGCGATGAAATCCGTATTGCCATCCAACATCAAGACCTCTCCATCCTGCCAAGCAAGAGTTCCCTACACATTTGTGGGAAATTATCCAAGCGTGATGGGATGCCAACCGCTGCTACAAGTCTCGTCAACAATGCCATTTGTCATTTGTTTGAGGAAGTGCGATATGAATTGAATGGCATAGAAATCGATGGTAATAAGAATGTTGGCATTACGAGTGTAATTAAGGGATATTCGTCTCTCTCACCGGCCAAGAGCTCTATGCTCGAGAACACTGGATGGCTCGACGTCGAAGAGACCAAGCAGATTGTAGATGTATCGGGAAACTTTCATGTGTGTATACCGCTCAGCATGCTCCTCGGCTTTGCCGAAGATTATCGTAAAATTGTCGTGAATGCCAAGCACGAGTTGATTCTCACGAGATCAAAGACCGCTGATAATGCCATTGTACAAACGGCCGCCGAAGACGACAAACTCGTATTGCATAAAATAGAATGGCTCGTACCGTATGTAACAGTCTCGGATCAGCGAAAAATTCAGCTGTTAAAGTTTCTCGCCACAGATGCACCAATCTCCATGAGTTTCCGAACATGGGAACTGTATGAATATCCATTGCTGCCTGCCACCTCTAAGCACGTGTGCTCTGTGAAAACTTCGAATCAATTGGAGAAGCCACGTTATGTCATACTCGCGCTGCAGACGGGACGGAAAAATAAGAAACAACAAAATGCGAGCCACTTTGATCATTGTAACCTGAGCGATGTCAAACTTTACCTCAACTCACAATGCTATCCATATGGAAATTTGAATTTGAACATTGACCAAAATCAATATGCTCTACTCTACGAGATGTACGCAAACTTTCAACCGACCGATTACAACAAAGAGGCTGAACCATGGCTGAGCAGGATTGAATTTTTATAAAAAGCCCCCCTCGTTGTCATTGACTGCTCAAAACAAAACGATTCTCTCAAGTCCGGCCCTGTTGACGTGCGTCTTGAGTTCGAATTGAAAAATAATATTCCGCCACAAACTTCAGCTTACTGCATGATCCTCCATGATCGCATTGTCGAGTACAATCCAATCAGCGGTGGGGTTAAAAAATTGGTATAAAATCATGCTGATGATTCGCACCCGCATCAGTCAACATGGAGCTTATCGTCGATGTACAGGGCTTCAAGAGACCCACGAACAAATTTGTCCTGAAGGAGATGTCCATCATCAAACTCCACGACAAGGATGCTGAACCGCTGACGCTGACCTTCGACGCACCATTTGCATGGGACTCTCTACCGGCCAAGTACAAAATGACAAACAAGTGGTTGGAACGCAATTTCCATGGAATACGATGGGAACACAGCGGCATACCGTACGAGGCAGCTAGAACGACAATTCGAGGAATCTTGCAAGGAGCTCCTACCATCTATGCCGAGGGATTCGAGAAGTGCTCATGGCTATCGAGATTCACGGATTCAGCAACAAAATTCATCGATATGGGGACTCTGGACTGTCCATCACTGCAGAAGTTGCCGAAAATCACGAAATCCAAATGCCCGCATCATTCCTCCAACACGAAATACAATTGCGCCCATGCAAATGTAAAATCATTGAAAAGCTGGTTAAGTGTATACGAAGCGTTGTGTGAGCGAGGGTTTTTTTTTAAATGAATAAAAACATTTTGAACAAATATCGTTCTCTCCATTTATTTCCTATATCTACGGCGAATACAGTTTGACGACATTTTTCTTTTTTTTATTTACATTATATTCGATGAAAAAGTTTTTTTTTGTACACTTTTACATAGCACTAAGCGTTGAAAACTCTACCATGATGACTGTGATGCAAACAGTCTTTGCACTCTACGATG
>OX632357.1:7416754-7501754 GCA_951751655.1 Ophion costatus | reverse complement strand
ATTATAATATTAATTATTAATTATTTCCAATAACTAATTATATTACAAAGATAATATTCATTTTCATAGTATCATTAAACTGGGCACAAAAATGAAAGGATACGAAAAAATGTCTAAATTTTTAAGTGATTTTCAGGAGGCTCAGTCTTCAGACTTGGGGAAAAATGGTCGTAGAGCTATAAGAAAAAAGCAAATTTACGCTTGAAGCCTCTAGTTTTAAGATTCCTAGGTAAAAAATTTTTATCATTGGCCGTTTCTGAGCATGCTCGAAGAGATCAGCGGAAAAAAAATATAAAAATTTTGCCTGGCTTCCGAGAGGTCCACGAGCTTGACTAAATTTCTTCAGCAATTCCATCTTAAAGCTCATTTAGCTTGATTCATCCACTTTAACTCAAACGTGACTTTTGCTAAAATGTCAATTAAAGGATACACTTTGCATCTTTTCATCACTTCTTTAAATTGAAAATGTTTTTCGCAAAAATCAATCTTTTTTCATTAAAAACTTTTATATATCGAAAACAAATGAAAGAAAAAAAGATGCTATAAAAAAAATTTCTTTGAAAAAGAAATCAAAAAATTTTATTTTTACAACATTCACGAAGCTACACAGTCGTCGATTAAGAAAAAAATTGTTGAATTGTTTAAACATTTTTTTTTCAAAATCCAACGATCTTTTAAGAAAAAAAAAATCATTTTTGAAAAAAAAAAATTTTTAATGTAAAGAAATGAGTGAAAAATGTAAAATGTATCCTTTAATTGACTTGGAGCAAAAGTAACAATTTCAATCATTTGGATCACGGTGAACGGCAAATCGCAGCGGTTTAAATTCTTGGAGGCTTCTTTGAGATACTTTGAGGTTCGTAAAAAAAAAGGAAAAGATCCCTGTTCTATCCGTTATTTGTTGAGTTATCTCAAGTTTATAAAAAAATCGTGAAATCGCAATTTTCCACCTGTTTTTTAATCAAGATTCTTGCATAAAAAAATTGTTCATAAAAAAAAATAATTATACCGTATAAAGGATACTTCTGTTTTCAAAACCCTCTTATTTTCTCTACGATCCGTACTTTCCCGAGTAATAAATTTTCGAAGCCAAAGAGGTTTTTTTTGCCTTGAACGACGATAACTAAGTAAAAAATCATCGTACAAAGCTGATCAACCGTTCAAATTAAAGAGCAAGAATCAAGCTAAACGAGTTTTAAAATGACGTTGCAGAAAAAAAATTATTCAAGCCCGTTGGAAGCCAGGCAAACGTCTTGAAATTTTGTTTTCCGTTAATCTCTTTAAGCTTGCTCAAGAACGGTCAATGATACAAATATGTTACCTACAGATCTTAGAACAAGAGGCGTCAAACTTGAATTTACTTTTTTTCTTATTACTCTACGACCATTTTTCGCCAAGTTATAGCCTTCTGAAAGTCACCTAAAAATTTAGAGATTTTTTCGTATCCTTCAATTTTTGTGCCTAATAAATTATTAATTAATAATGATAATTAAATAATATTAATCTGTTCAATCATTATTCCCGTTCTATTTTTAAAAATCCGAAATATAAAAGAATAACATACGTGGTCCGGGGGCCGGATTCTCCACTTCAAGTAGATCTATGGAACTACTGTTCCGCAGCTGTTGTTGCGATATTTGCAACTGGAAATGCAGCACCTGCATTTTCAGGTCGATGATTTCTTTTTTCAATTTCTCTATCTCTTTCTCCTTTTCTTCTTTCTCCAAGTTCTTCGCCTGAACTTCTCCCGCCTCCGGTTTCGAGGATTTTTGACCCATTTCTGAAATATAAAAGTTAAGCATGTATACTAGCTTAAGTAAATTCATTAAATAAATTAGAATTTGTTTAATTTTTGTTATTTATTAAAAATAAAACATAAAAATTAAATATAATTTAATATTTCTTTAATTATAATATATAAAATGAAATTAATCATTTTATTTAAAAAATTTAAATTTGTGAGTATTTTATTGGTAATTAAGTGAAATCTGTTAATACCATAGAAATATAGAATTTATATAATTTCATTCAGTTTGTTGTTTCATTCAGTTTCGTTCAGTTAATTATATGGTGATAATTAATTTAATTATCATTTTTATTATTTATTAAGAATAACAAATATTTAAACCGCAATTGATGATGGTCAAGAAGAAAGAAAAAAAATCGTTATTTTTTTCACAATTTTTCATTAACTACTCATCAAGTCGGGAAAAAATAGAATGTGTTTTGAAAAAAAAAATTTACATTTAAAACAAAAATCTGTTATTGATTAAAGAATCGTATAGCGATGCGTGTAATACAAATTCTACACATGTTAAAAAAAGAAAAAATGTTCACATTAAATGAATAGTGACTGACAAATTGTAAGAAAAATAATGAATTTTTTGCAATTGCACAAATGTGCATAAAAATCGGCTGCGTTTGAATATTTTTCTCTCAAAAAATTTGTTTTCATATACATGGTTCAAATATGCAATAAAGAAATCTGAAAAGTTCGCTAGACTTGCTTATTTTTTCTGTCCTGAAAAATCCCCAAAAAAAAACACTTTTTTAGGCCTACTAAAGCAGGATCCCCCCTTCAACTAGAAATTTCAAGCTTCAAAATGTTTTTTTAATTCCTTCGATACAACCATTGTTCGCGAAATTACGGCTTTCCAAAAATCCCTGAAAAAATGGTGATTTTTTTTGCTCCTTTAATTGTTTTGCTGAGTGTATTTAAATTAGACTTCTGGGTAAATTCTAGATTAATTTTAGTCGAAAAAATTAATTGAATTAATAATTATTATAATTAAAATATTATAACTTAGTATAATCTTGTAATAAGCGTACTTACTGTTCACGTGTTTCTTCGTTCACTGTTTGATATTTACTGCGTGGATTGTGATTAGGTGACATATTGAACAATAATTTCTCTCATCAATATACTATTGTCACACTATAGTGATGCGAGGAATCAAAGAATAAAGTTTCCTAGACAGATGAGAAAATATAGTATACCTATTGGCGTAGGTACGTTAGTGTTTACATATCATGTTTTGATTTTGATGTTACCTATCGCTACCTGTATCACCGTACGATGAATTTTATTCGTACCTTATAGGTAATTTTATATGAATGGGGCTTAAATTGAAAATCATGATCGTACACGTTCCATTTTAGAACGCACTACGGAACGCGTTCGGTTCATTCGTCATTCAGAACGCGAAAGTGGACCCTATATTTTCGGAATCCTTTTCTTGTTGCCAGTGAGTGTTAAGGGAGTGAAAAATCGAGTGTATCGATAAACTTTCTTATTCCGTGAAGCACGGAAAATCCAATCATACAATAATCAGTGCAGGTGACGTGAAAAGTGAGAGTAGTGAAGAAAAGCGACGGTGCGGACTTCGGAGCGTGAGTTTATTTGGATAATATAATATGAAATACCGGTATCTTTGTAAGTAGTTGAAAACAATCATTTTTGAACAATTCGTAGTTAAAAAAAATATTAAATTGCAAATTTAAAGAAATATAAATTTATATAAAATTCAAAATTTTAAAGTAAAGTGTTTGATTCAAGTGATAAATTGTAAGTTTATTCAGAAGATTAATTTTCTTCTTTACTAATATTATTTAATATTATTTTTATTTCTTTAGGACGAATTCATTTTAAGGGGTTAGGCCCCGGTATAAAATCATGTGAGAATTATACAATTTTTTTCGTATGAAAAATTAATTCACTCATAAAATTAATTACACATCTATTTAGTATGAATATCAAGCTGTTAGAAAATATATATATATTTTTTTTCGATGTAGAAAATGGCCGACTATACGTTTTTCTCGAAATAGCTTTTTTCCAATTGGCGTGACAAATAACTTCAACAATTTT
The DNA here is from genome assembly GCA_951751655.1 of Ophion costatus. Taxonomy (NCBI): domain Eukaryota; kingdom Metazoa; phylum Arthropoda; class Insecta; order Hymenoptera; family Ichneumonidae; genus Ophion; species Ophion costatus. The sequence continues at coordinate 7,497,886 of OX632357.1, read as the reverse complement.
TACTCGATTTACTTCAAATTTGAAAGAACCCCGCACAAATCAAAGGGAAATTGGCCCTCACTCAAATCGTCTGAAATTTTAGTATGTTGTAGAGGAAGTCGAGCTGATCAAAAGTCATCATGGGCACGAAGCTCGAATTACAGTTCTTTTTGAGATTAGGCGGTTTTGAAAATCTCAACTCTGAAAAAATGGCTTTTTTATTTAAATATGATTTTATTAAAAGTTTCTGCGCTTTTCACACTACGTTCATTCCAGATCGCTCTTCCGGTCCTCCCTTCTCTCCGCAACACTCCTGAAAACCCTCTCTACGTCAACATTTAAACCCTTTACGTCAAGGTGTTTAATTATTGTTACTTTTTTTCTTTCGAATCGGGGTGCTTGATTATCGTGAGTCCCCTTGCCTCTCACATCGGGGTGCTAGATTGGGAGAGACTGGGGAGTGAAGAGAGCCTACAGACAGACGCGGAATGCAAGTACTATAAGCACGGGGACTTACGACGGGAAAATCACTCCCTCCTCCTAGAAATCTCGGAGGGTTTTGAGAAGAGGAATGTTGCGGAGAGAAGGGAGGACCTGAAGAGCGATTAGGAATGAACGTAGTGTGAAAAGCGCAGAAACTTTTAATAAAATCATATTTAAATAAAAAAGCCATTTTTTCAGAGTTGAGATTTTCAAAACCGCCTAATCTAAAAAAGAACTGTAATTCGAGCTTCGTGCCCATGATGACTTTTGATCAGCTCGACTTCCTCTACAACATACTAAAATTTCAGACGATTTGACTGAGGGCCAATTTCCCTTTGATTTGTGCGGGGTTCTTTATGTTCCTAATTGCATTTCGCAGAGAAGTACTATTGTACTATTGTATACTTTTCTACTGCTATAATTCGCAGAGAATTAATCATTTTTTTTCAAATTTTGTATGGAAGTATGCTTCAAAATGAAAAAAATTATATATTAACATTTGTCGATATCTCAATTAGTTCTGAAGTTATCAGCGTTTGAACGTTTCCAAAATTCCGAACTCGATATTTTTTCGGAAAATCGTTACTTCTAAAAGAGAAGAGATAAAAATCTACAAATTGGTGTGGATATTCTTTTCATGGGGTAAAATTTTACAAAAAAAAATCCGAAAAATAAGAAATGTCTTATACATAAGATTTTAATTAATAATAAATTTGGTAAATATTTAATATAAAAATGTTATATACGATATCAAAAAAATGAATTAATAGTTATATAATTATAAATATTATAATTTTATATATTAAATTATTATAAGAAAAATAATCAATAATAAGATGATATTTCAAATTAAAATGTAATAAAAAGCAATGAAAATGATAATTTTATTATTATTAATATATTATATAAATAATTTATTACTGTATAAAATTTATGATAATATTATTATCATTATAAAATTATAAATTTGTTCCAGGGGTCATACGCACGTTGTTACTTCTTTATTGTATATATTTACGTCCCCGAATTATTCGCAGACAGGACGCTGCGAAATTTCGAACAACATGGATTCAAGTAAGATTTCCTTCATATACCGTGGAACACACGCCGATTTCATAAGAAATGATGAACTGTCATACTTATATTTATGTAAACCACGATTGTTTGGAAACACTTGCCGTTGAGATTCATCTATGTCTTTAGATATACATAATTCAAAATTTTTTTAAAAGTGATTTGCATGCGCAGGCTTGGAGTAGTTTATATATATATTGCATGATGTTTAAAAAAAAGTTCGTTCTTAACTTAGTTGATAGAACCGTTCATGAGCGGGTGCAACACCTTGCGATTGAAGTCGATGAAGATTCCACTTCTGCAACTATCGAGGACCAAGCTGAAATAGAGCTGTTGATTGAAGAGTGTCCAAAGCATGCTTTTTCTGATGGAAAATATTTCCAAATAGATCTCGAAAAATCGTCGTTCCGCGATACGATTCTCGGTATTTGTCAGTTGTGTACCCAAAATAAAATAATAAGACGGACATTTAAATCGCCATCAAATTTTTCAACACACATAAAGGTATGTTAAATAATGGGTTCTTTTAATGAGAATTAATTGGTTTATTATGTAAGGTAATCAATTCGAGTTTTTATGCAATGCCTATATATATTTACAGAGAATGCATCCAAATGAGTATTAGACGTTCTTAAACTATAGGAAGGCTAAAAATGAACCAGTCATTCGAGAGCGGAAGACAGATAAGGTTATATGCAAATTTTCTCAGGCACAATTCGAAACGAACGTGACAAACTACGTTCTTGAGAGCATGTCACCATTGCGTACAGTGGAGATGCCTTCTTTCAGGAAATTATTCGATGGTAAGTTTAATGCACAGCGTTTTTCGTTAAGCTTACAATAAAACATCTTAAAAAGACAAAACATATAAGGAATAATCGTGTTTACATATTTCTTTGTAAATTGTAATCTTAGTATTGAAGTAGTGAGATAATAACTAATAGCATTAACTCTGCCTACGTAAAGTAAGAATGATATGTAGTCCTTACCATGTGTCAGAATTTTTTTCGATCGATAATGATATAAGCACTAGAAGTCTCGAACTAATTACTTTCAAACTATACGTGCCTTTTTTCTTTAGATTTACACATAAAAAAAGGAGACCGGACTTTGAAGCATTTGTCGAGAAATAGTCTCTGCAGACGGATGGAAAGTTTGTATAAGGAGAAAATGGAAGAAATACGTATCAATCTTGAAAAAGAAGCTACTTATGTGTGTACAACAACGGACATTTGGACTTCAAGGTCTCGTCGATTCATTGGTGTTACAGCGCATTGGGTAAGAACTTAGGAGTCCACTACCGTACCGTATTGTGGAATGAAATTCCCAGTTCTTAGCTTTCTTTTTTGCTTTTAATCATCTAACATCAAGACTTGTCTTTATATAAGAGATGAGAAGCCACCTCAGCTTTGTAATTACCCCATTGAACATGTGCATCTGATGTAGATGTTATTAAAGATTTTTTGTTCAATTTTGATACCATAGATTGACTCGGAGACGCTCTTGCGAAAGTCTGTAGCCATCGCATGTCGACGATTCCCTGGTTTTCATACAGCAGACAGGATAATGGATATATTACTCGAAATCCACACATATTTCGGTGTAGATGCTGACAAAATAGTGGCAACTGTTACGGACAATGGGTCCAATTTCGTTAAAGCTTTCCGCGAATTCGGTGTCAATTTGTCGCAAGGCTTACTGTGTGGTAAGTCATCTTTTTCATTTCCGTGGAAGATCCCGTGATATTTCCCTATACCTTTAATATTATCAGAAAAGTAGTTACATTTCATGAACTTTCAGAATCCGAAGCCGAGTCTGACGAAGACAGAACGCCGATTGAGAGTTTGCTGTCCACAGCAGACTCAAATATGAATTGCGATACTGAAATACCTGCAGATACAGATCATGCAATTTATGAAACAGTCGACTTACTCAGTTCGGTGTTACCTAAGCATCTAAGATGTGCAAGTCACACATTGAATTTAATTGCGGCTGTCGATGTTCCGAAAATTATTCAGTCGTCGCATTATCTTTCCTCTATGCACTTTGGAGTTTTGGAAAAGTGTACGTCAATATGGAAGATCATGCGCTCTCCTAAATCTAACGAAGTCATACGAGAATGTGTAGGAAGCTCTTTACCGCGACCTGTTGTTACACGGTGGAATTCCCTATTCGATGCACTGAATCGGATCGTCATGTTTAAAGACAAAATTATTCAGGTGAGTCCTCAAATTGGAATTACAAATATACTGAAGGATGCTGATTTCAGATATCTTGAAGAGTATCTTAGGATACTAAAACCATTGGCGGATACGATCGATCTCTTACAAGGCGAACATTATTGCGATTACGGATATCTTCTTCCGTCTTTGATATCATTGAGACGGAAAATGGACGCAATAAATCAGAGTTATCATGATCCGAGTATACGGTTTGGACCACTTGTGAATGGTATAATTCAATCTCTTGATAACCGATTTAAACAATTTTTTCATTTAGAAGATGAAGTGGCAGCATCAGCCGTTGCAGCTATAAGTCATCCGCGTTTCAAAACGCGGTGGCTCACTTTTTATTCGGAATTCATTCGTCAAAAAATTGAGAAGATGCTGCAAAAAGCGGCCTTAGAAGAGCACCACAAGGGTAAAGACACGATGCTAGAAATAGACGTGCATGACCAACCAGACGATGATTTTTTCGATTTTGAGAAGGAAACTGACACAGAAGGTCCACCGAGGGATGAATCTGTGAGCGTCGAAGTATTACGATACATGGCGAGTAAAAAAACCGAATTGATCATGCTCAATGAGTATCCTATAATTAAACAAATATTTATTAAATATAATACACCTTTGCCCTCGTCGGCCCCAGTCGAACGGTTGTTCAGTTACGCAACAATGATGGATTTACCGAAATGGAATCGTCTAACAGACGAGCACTTTGAGCAAAGAATACTTCTAAAAGCAAATTCTATAAAAGCCTAAAATTTAATAAATCCTTAAGAAAGCGTGAAATATAAAAATGATGTAGTGAAACAAATTTCTTTATTCCTTCTTGAAGTAGAAAATAGCTTTTCGAATCATTTACGAAAATGAACGCATTAATACAATATTTTCATTGTACTAGTAATTATTGTACATATTTGAATATATTTTATTTGGCTGAGTTATCGCCACCTCTACAAAGTCACCTGGCTGAGTTATCGCCACCTCTACAAATTTACCTGGCTGAGTTATCGCCATCTTGTACATTCGGTCATGTCATCACCACATTCAATATTAAAATTGTCGTTTTAACATTTTGACTTTTTGATACTATTAATTGTTTTGAAAAAAATATATATGGCTCAATGAAAAGTTTGCTTTTAAAAATATTACACAATATATGCTAATTCCAACATTATATGGAGTTTTATATGTTGTTTTTTGTTTGTTTGATATGTGAGTTCCTGATTGTGAAGTACACGTAAAATGGAACAAATGCGAAACGATAAAAACCACAAATTTATTCAATATATCTAAGGTTAAAAAATGTTGTAATATTTCTTAACGCTGGTGTAATATTAAAATAAATAAAAATTTAATTGTAAACACATTTGCAATTCTTGGTCATTGTCATTCAGGCTTTGTTATACCTTTTCAATTTCCTTCGATTTCTTTCATTCCAACTCCAGTCTCAAATAGTATTTTCTCATGCTATTCCTTCCATACCTTACGCAAGTAACTTTTGTACTAACGTAAAGGCTTTTGGTTACTCGATATAAAGAGTAACAAGTAACGAAACGCATTTCGTTACTCGATACAAAGAATATCGAGTAACGAAAAGCATTTTGTTACTCGATACAAAGAGTATCGAATATCGAGTAACAAAATGCTTTTCGTTACTCGATACTTTTTGTATCGTGTATCGAGGAACTTTTCGTTACTCGATACTCATTATATCGTGTATCGAGGAACTTTTCGTTACTCGATACTCTTTGTATCGCGTATCGAGGAACTTTTCGTTACTCGATACTCGTTGTATCGCGTATCGAGGAATTTTTCGTTACTCGATACTCTTTGTATCGTGTATCGAGGAACTTTTCGTTACTCGATACTCTTTGTATCGTGTATCGAGGAACTTTTCGTTACTCGATACTCATTATATCGTGTATGGAGGAACTTTTCGTTACTCGATACTCTTTGTATCGCGTATCGAGGAACTTTTCGTTACTCGATACTCATTGTATCGCGTATCGAGGAATTTTTCGTTACTCGATACTCTTTGTATCGAGTATCGAGGAATTTTTCGTTACTCGATTCTCCTTGTATCGTGTACCGAGGAACTTTTCGTTACCCGTTATAAAAGTATCGAGTATCGAAGAACTTTTCGTTACTTGATAAAAAAGTATCGAGCTTTTGGTTGAGATCGCTACTTTTGTAGCGAAGTATTGATCGAATTCCTGTTGCTCGATACATTTGTATCGAGTAACTTTAATCGAATTCGATACTAAAGTAACTAGTTACTGCCAACTCTGGCCCTTAGTCTGATTTTCAACAGACAGTTTGATGAATTTCTTACGCTATATATAGATGATCTTCTGATTACCTCACGGTCATGGGACGAACATTTAGGCCATATAGATCAAATTTTCTCGATATTGGAACATCATGACTTCACTCTGCGACTGAACAAATCTTTATTTTGTCGAACGTCGGTTAAATTTCTCGGCTTCATACTTTCGGTCGACGGCATTCGGCCGGATCCAGACAAACTTACGACCACCAGGAATTTTTCCGAGCCACAGAATCGAAAACAGTTACAACAATTCATGGGGGTTTGTACCTACTATCGAATATTTAGTCAACGTCACGCGACATTTATAGACCCCTTTCGAACATTATTAAAAGAGAAGGAACCTTGGAGGTGGACACCAGAACACAGTCAAGACTTTGTTGAACTTAAAGAAAATTTCGCAAACTCCATAACTTTATATCATGTAAACTTCCAATTAAAATTCAAGCTGCAAACCGATGCGTCCGATAGGGGGATTAGCGGAGTCCTGTTTCAACAAGACGAAAATAAGCTACAGCGGGTAATTTCACTAGTCAGTCGATGTTTAAACAGCGCGGAAAAAAATTACGGGACGACCGAAAAGGAGTTGTTAGCGATAGTTTACTCGGTCGAAAAATGTCGCAGGTACTTAATGGGATGTCACTTCGAGATAATTACAGACCATCAAGCGCTCACCTTTCTTACTACTATGCAGTTCCCTACACCCCGCCTGAAAAGATGGTGGATGATTCTACAACAGTACTCGTATGACATAATCCATTGCCAAGGAAAGGACAACATCGTAGCTGATTTTTTCAGCCGTAACCCTAGCGGACATTTTGAGCGGGATAGTGCGCCGCGAATGGTTTTACCAACCCTGTCAGCCAGAGTAAAGGATGATCGCGAACATGAGCCCCTTATAAACGTAGCAACAAGTTTTATGGGTATCAACAATGAGCCTCTATCGGATGAAATGCGTAGCGGTGTGAGCCACCTTGCTACTTTGCAAGATCAAGACGAAAAGATAGCCCTACGAAAATCAGAAGTTAACGGAGGTAGTTTTGTCGGGATATTTCAAGTAAGGAATGGTGTACTTTTTCAGTTACAACATAAGACCGGCAAGTGGGTGATAGTTCTCCCGCAGGCGCTGGTGAAGACGTTCATATCCCGGGTGCATGATGCTTTAGGGCATCCAGGAGTAGATAAAACTTTAGCGCATCTTCGCTCGTATTTTATATGGAAAAAGATGAGACCAGATGTAGCCAGCCTGGTTAAAACATGCGATTTGTGCCAAAGGATCAAACCTTTGAATTATTCACTCGAAGGTGAATATCAACTCATCAAGGCCGAACGTCCAGGAGAATTGGTCACCGTTGATTTGTATGGCCCTCTGCCGAAGTCCACTTTCGGAGTGCAATATCTGTTTGTCGTACTTGATGCATTCTCGAAATATGTGCAATTATACCCGTTGAAAACAGTAACTACTCTAGCAGCATTGGCCAAACTAGAGTCTCAGTATTTTATCAAAATAGGAAGACCTAAAAAAATATTAGCTGACAACGGTACACAATTTACATCACCAAAATGGAAACAAACGTTGGAAAAACAGGGCGTTAACGTTAGCTTTTGCTCCATACGCCATCCCCAAAGCAATCCCACTGAACGGGTAATGAGAGATTTGGGACGGCTTTTCCGGGTGTTTTGTTCCGAGACCCATGCCCGGTGGGCAAGGTACGTCAATCAGATTGAAAGATTACTAAACATCACGACGCACTGTACCACGGAACGTACCCCGCAGGAGTTGCAAACTGGAAAATCCCCACAGGCTGATCTAGAGGAACTGGTTGAGTTTCCTCAGGGTTCAGGCGAAACGCACGCCCAAATGATATTAACAGCTAACGAGAATATAGTCTGGAATTTTGTGAAAAGAAAAAGGACTCAAAAATTAGTGTCAACGGTGATCAAGGACGGAGATCTTGTTTTGCTGCGTAGGTCCTACCCCTCCAACGCCGATGAAAAGGTCATATCAAAGTTCTTTCTTCTCTACTTCGGACCATATCGGGTGGACAAGTCTCTGGGTGAAAATGCTTTTCGATTGGTCGATCCTGAAAACGCTAATCTGATAAAGGGAATTTATAATAGGATACATCTCCGCCCGTACCATGAGCCCGTTCAACATACCTGATAATGATTTTCAAGTTCCAGATTCCCTTTGGGGAAATGCCAATGCGAAATTTAAACTACGGCCATAAGTATTCTCCAGTTTAGGAAATGATTCGAGTTTATCAATGATCTATATTTGTGACAAATTAGCCGAACATCGATAAAAGGGGGATATTCTAACCGAAAGACGAGCGCGCCCCGCTCGCATTTCAAATTCGAAATTTCCCGCGGAATGAGCCAGCGGATATTTCGAATTTGCCGCCCGAGATGGCGAATGACCTCCGCCACCTGCAATCGGAGAAAAGAAAAAGAAAAAGCCACAGCCTCCTCGATTCGTCGTCGAGGCGAGAAGAAGACGGAGCGATCGGCCATTCGACCACAACCGGTACTGCCGCAAGCAAGAAGTGTTCGCGTGAATCCGCGCACATCGCGAGGCATCGACGCCCCATGTGAAAGATGACATCAGTTTGAAAAACATAAGTGGTGTGGTGAACGGAACACACGAAAAGTTCATGGGTCCGTAACGGGCCGTCAATAAAATTCTCGGCGAAAATCCACCTCGACAACTCGCACATGGTGACGAGTCGATCGACCGTGCGATCGTGGGTCTCGGCACGCAGTCGCCAAACCCCGCATGGGCTTCGACGAAGGGAATCGGGGAACTCGGCACGCAGTCGCCTGGTCTGATATCCGCAAAAATAAGAACAACAAAATTGGTACATCCACGATCCCGTTGGCTGTCTCCCCGGAGTTCGGCGTCATTCCAGAAGAGCTGAAAATTCGGCGTGGATTTCTAACAACAGTCACCGATGCCTCGGCCATTCATTTAGACTAGATCCGAGATCTTCAACGGACGCGCTGCAGCTCCCCGAACATCGAGTCCTCGGATCGAAGAGCGTTCAAGGTTCGGCGTATTAATTATGTGCGGACAAGTTTAGAGCGAGACAATTGTGAGTAAAAACATGAAGCAAAACAAAACAAAAAAATAGATCAAAGAATATCCAGACTATGGAGGGGAGAGTACGAACCATGGGAAGGCGAGATGATTATCAGCTACGAGTGGATAGTAGCCTTCATGGTTAATTTAAAAAATCACTATTGTTATCCATATAACCCAAACCCGCCCGATAACGAGGTGGGTTATGTGGCTGACTGTCCTGTCGTTTATTTATAATCAACTCACATATAGGTGTAGCGAACCGGAAGTCGCCCTGTACCATATAAAATCGTAAAACGTTGGTGTAGCGAACCGGAAGTCGCCCTGTACCATATACAATTGTAAAATGTTGGTGTAGCGAACCGGAATTCGTACTATTGATATAAAATTGTAAAATACTAGTGTCGCGGGCCGAAATTCGCCCGGCATTACAGAATTCCAGTCGTTCCAACAGCGACGACTGGAATCTCATTGTAGACTAGCGAGCCGAGGGTGATAAAATGTTCATTCAAAAAAAAAAAAGAATAAAATGCCTTGGAAAACCGAAATAAAATAAATCGATTGCAGGAACCAAGGTTACAATCTATAATATAGACCTATAAAAAAAAGATAACCGAAAAGGTAAGGTTTCAATATATATATATATATATATATATAGTATAGAGTTATTTATATACGTATAAGGCGTCCGTTGGAGTTGGAGGGGTCAGGTATAAAGGGACCCTTTTTTCGGGTCTTCGTGTTGAAACATCTGCTCCTTTTCATAGCATTCCAGTCAGTTGCCTCGAGTCTTTCGAAGTGAGCGTACATGTTTGAACAATTTTGTGACCATGGAAGAGTGTTTTATTTGTAAAAAAGCGTTAAACGACGACATTTATGTTGCTAAAAAAAGCTGTTCGAACTCTCTTAACGGCGAGTGAGAAAAGAGGGCATGTGGACCATAAACGCATGCTACAAACTGTCGAATCTGTGAGTGTGCATAATGCGTGCTATAAGAATTATGCGAACGAAAGATTCGCGTCGTTTGGCTCTCGTCGAACGAAATCAGTCTCGGAAGAACAGGAACCTGAACCGGAACCCGAACAACAACAGCAGCTCGAAGACCGTTTCGATTTAAAAAATCAATGTTTGTTTTGTGGAGTATGGTTATCCGGTGAAACAAAAAAACCATTGCATAGATGACACATAATTCATTCGGTTCGAGGAAATCCATGAAAGATAACGTCCTAAAATATCTGCTCGGACGTAACGATGAATTTGCCGCTTCTATCGTCAAGCGTGTCTGCTCGGTACCTGATCTCATCGCCGTAGAAGCTCGCTACCATCGCGAATGCAGTTTTCGTGTGTACAACCCGCTACCTGAGGAGGGTACGAAAAGAGGACGACTGACAGGTAACAAAGTCGACGAGGCAATGGAGGGGATTTACTCGTTTCTGAAAGAAAATTCCGACGAATGTCAGTTTTCGATGACTGAATTAATGAGTCATGTAAATGGAAATTTTGTTCCGCACATCAAAACAATTAAAATACATTTACAAGCCAAATATGGCGAGGACATTCTGATTATCGAGAATCGAAAGCGAGAAAGTGTCGTTTGTTTTCGAAACACCGGATTCAAAATACTTGCGAATAAATGGTACGAGGAAATAAAGCAGAACTCTCACGAGGAAAGACTCCGAGTTATTCGCGAAGTTCCTGCCATAATCCGAGAGGACATAAGAGGTGTCGTTTACGACAAAAATAATTACCCTCCCTCGGATGCATTTGTACGAGATGTCGAAGCCGCTGTTCCGGAATCTCTACAAGTTTTTCTTTCAACAGTAATAACGAAAGATAAACGTGGCGCACTGGACTCGTGGAAAAAAAATGCACATCGATTGCTCACGCAATAATTACGGCTGTGCGTCCTCGTTCTTTTTTCTCTCCGCTGCAGATCGGTGTTGGAACTTATCTGTATAAGAAATTCGGTTCCAAGAGTCTCATCAACATTTTATCGGCAATGGGGTTCTGTGCACCGTATCGAGAAATTACGATTTTCGAGAATTCGTGCATTCATCGAGCTGAAAGTGAAATTCTGGAGAATTCATTCAGTCAATTCGTATTTGATAATGCGGAATTCAACATAAACACTCTCGGATCAGCATCATTTCCAACGTCTCAACAGACACACCAACTCGTAGAGTGTACGGAGGACGAAGACCTTCAGCCTGGACCATCCAAGCCAAAAAAGAAATGAAAAAAGTCCATCGTTCGTGTCTCGAGTGCACAAAAAATTAATCGACAAAAATCCCATGTGTTTTTTTTTATTCCATATACGTTTATTTTGTATTGAAAAAAATTCTTGAAAAACCTGTCATCCGTTTTAACGAGTGTGTTTGCATTTTTTTTTATTACAAAAGTTTCTTGAGACAATCTTTTATTCATTTCAACGTGTGTGTTGTACTTTTTTTCGCTGAAATGTACTGTACAACCTTATTTTTACTGCATAAACAAATTATTTGTTAAATAAATTTGTTGCGTGTGATGCTTAATTTGTTGCTCTATTTGTTTATTTTATATCGCATGAATTCCCCTAACAATTTCCCATCCGATTCGACATTCAGATACAACCGAGCGAGCGGCTCGCTCGACGCTGAGCATGGATTCACCGATTTTGCGGCGCGCTGGAGATCGTAATTTTTGTCCAAAATAAAAAAGTCCAAAAAGGAAATTGTAGGTCTGAATATGCTCTACAAGTTGCATTTCTTCAATCTTTTCGATATTGATGACCAAAAAAAAATAGCAAAAAACAAAAGTTTTGTCCTAAATTTTTGACTTTTTCGATCGATATCTCGATAACAATGCATGATACGCTAAAAATGGTCAAGACTTAATTGTAGAGCACAAAAAAACCTACAGAAAAGTTTCTCAGAAAATTTTTCGAATCTCATCGGATAGCCGAGTTATTGCCAAAAAACAAATTTTACCCCTTTTTTAAAGATGGCGGCGAAAGCTCCTAGGAAATCTTGTTCGAAAAACTCAAGTTAAGCTTTTCTAGGTATCCCCCAGAACATATAAAAAAATTAGATTCCTTATTTCATTCTCTTTTTTGAATGTACGTAATGACTGGACTAGACAACAACTAATCAATTTGAACCACGAATCGCTCGAAAAACGGCCAGAATGAGACACGAGACACGAACGTGTGATATTGCAGCATGACAACGCTCCGTGCCATCGCAGTTCCATCGTCCAGGACACCATAAAAACACTGAAATGGGATCTGCTACCGCACCCGCCGTATTCGCCAGACCTGGCCCCTTCAGACTATCACCTGTTCCGGTCAATGGCGCATGGCTTGGGTGGGCTAAACTTGGCCAATTACCATGCAGTACAAAATTGGTTGGACGAATGGTTTCAGTCCAAAGACGCGTCTTTTTATCGTCGCGGTATTTATGTATTGCCAGAGAGATGGCAAAATGTGTAAATAGCGAGGGGCAATACTTCGAATGAACCATTTTTTGTATTTCTCTTGCAATTTTCGATTTCTTATTGGTAAAAAAAACCCGGAAATTTAGTTGCGCACCTAGTAGAACAGTGGTAAAGCTACAAACTTGCCGAATACTTTGCCAAATTTGAAAAATTGCATAAACTGCACTGTTTTGAATGAAAAGGTTGGGTTTCGACTAAAAATAACGACTTCGAACGTTTATTATTAACAAACGGAAGACCATATGAAAAAATCATCTCGTCAGTCGATTGAATATGTTATAAAATAAGTCCAATCCAAATTTGAAGTAAACCGGACGGTTAGATTTTGAGATATGACGTACGCCAATCTGCAAAGTATACTTTCGTGATTTCCGTATACAATTTTCGTATAAAAGTTTAGGTCGGCTCAATATTTTCGGTGGATCTTTATGGTTGCGGGTACAAACAATACGAATAGGACATTAATTTGGTTCTGGAATCTTTTGTTGTATAAACAATTTAATTGTTATAATGTCGATTGTCACGAAAACGTGCATTTTGTAGGAATACGTTTGTAATAAAAGATGTTTCCTTTTGAATTGGTAATAAGGAACATTTTTATGAGAACGACGGAACGGTGAGTGAACGGGTCGAAACGATAAGTGAACGGTGATGCAATTAATTTTTGTCGCTTATATCTCTGTTACTAATGGAGCTAGTAAAAGATTAAACATCTTTTATTAAAAATGTCTATCTATGAAATGCACTCTTTCGCCCCAATTGTTAATTTAAAAAATTCATCGTAAGTGCCTCGGTGTATAGACTACATGCTTGAGATAAAATCACAATTATTTTTCGTATCTTGAATCTGCGATTCCTGCACCGTATGACAATCAAACAGCCTGGTTGGACAAAGTCATATCAATGCCTTTAGAAATCATACAATGCACGGCGCAGTACTAGAGCCGTACCGCAACGGGACGTTCTGACCTGCTTCACTAAAATCGTCATAACTTGGTGAATTTTTTGAATTTTTCCAAAATCTTTAAGCTAAATCAAAGTGAAGACTCTACGCAATAAGAAAATAAAATAAATCCAAAATCGATTTTTTGAAATTTCAAGGTCCTGCATATCCCTTAACGAAAATCAGCAAAGTAGCCATTCGGCAAGGCTCACTCGTAGCCCATTTAGAAGGAGTTTCCAGAAGCTCCCAGTCCAAGCGAAACAAGGCGCTTGGCTCTTTGGCCTAAGCAATCAAGTGGGCGCGAACAGCAATATTGTACAAAAATAGTTGTAGCCATAGTAAAACAAAATGTAAGTGCTAATGAAAAACAACAAGCTCTATACGAATACTTTTTTCTGTTCATGCCTTTTTACATTCTTTTTTTTAATCATTCGCACATTTTTTTATTTCGTTCACATCTACTTTCAATTTCAGATGCAACTCCTTTCGCCAATAAAAAGTACCGGATGTCAGTAGATAAACAAAAATAGCTATATTTTCATTTTCAAAATGTATCTTATAAGCCTGCCTGGGCAGCAAATCGTGGCCAGCTCGTTCTCCAGACCTAACACTTTTACACTCCTTTCTATGGGGAACATTAAAAGATAAACTGTACAAATAAGTGCCAACGACACTTGACGACATGAAACAAAGAATTATTACAGCCTGTGCATCAATAAGTTCGGACGCTGTAAAACTTGCAAGTCAATCAATCGAAAAAAGAATCCCATGTTGCATTGATACTGATGGCCGTGATTTCCAACACTTACTATAAACGTAGTAATTTTATTTATTATCGAAACTGTAATTATTATCGCCATTCTGTACCTTCTGTGACCTTCAATGACCTTATGTTATAGGTCGTTGAACTCGTTTTAAGCTCCTCTTTCATGATACAGAAAAAAACCGATCCATTTAAAAAATGGGGTTGACCTTCAAATGTCCTAAGTACCTCCACGTGCACAAAAACTATTATCGCTATCAGATGACCCCTTTCTTACTGTGCAATTTTATTTCAGCAAATATTTCTGTAAACCCTATAGTTTCGAAGATATCCAAGGTGATAATAACTATTGATCCACCCTGTATAAGCTTTGGGTGCGTATTTTTTTTGTCCAGCATACAGGGTGAGGCACTAACTGTTGCCACCTTGAATATCTCTGTCACCTTGAATATCGGCGTCACAAAAAAATGTTTGAAACAAAAGTTACGTTGGGAGCCACTCTTGAAATAATTGAGACGCTACGGATTCGAATCTAACTTCAAGTTTCTCATGACGGCCCATTTGAACCAAGATTGTGCTCTTACACAGGACCAAATTCGCAAAATAAATCTTGCCTTTTGTTGTATGCGTTTTTCAGAGATTCTTTGGAATGATGCGTGGTGCCTGCGGAAGCAACGACCATCCGAATCCCCAGCCCTTCTCCCAAGTGTTCCGACTTCTCTGTAGTTACTCCCTGATGAAGCCGGCGAAAGGTTCTAATGTTAGCGGTACCGAATTGCTGAAAGTTCTGATGCAGACCGAAGAGTCTTTGGCTATATCGAAAAAACCACGCTCCGAGTGGCTGAACCGAATTGACCGCTTGCTCGAAGATGGGGATACTGACGATCGTCATCGTAAGTCGCATGAGCAAGATCATGACTACGAGGCATCAACAAGGATGAGTTGTTCGGATTGGAATGAAAACGTCCATTATCACACCTACGATGTTGCCCGTACGAGCCCGCAAGTACAATCTTACATTGCCGGGTACGTAGTGTGCCGAATGCGGAGACGATCGAATTGTGAAGACTGCATCAACGCACTCGAATCTCACGACAACGAACCTGGCAGTAGTAAGGCTATACCAGTTCTAACGCACTTTTGGGGGGAGGGAGCGAGGGCCTCTGTGGAGGGGGTAGCCATGGGGGGGGGATGTGTGTGTGTGTGTGTGTGCGCGCGCGCGCGCGCGTGTGTGTGTGTGTGTGTGTGTGTGCGTGCGTGCGTGCGTGCGTGCGTACGTGCGTGCGTGCGTACGTGCGTGCGTGGGACAACCATATATGGTTCGGAAAATTTTCGGTAATTTGAAGACGCTACAGGAAAAGGCGGCTTTTCAAGGCCTCTAACTTACGACATGCAGTTGCCTTGGTTCCATCGCGAAAGACAATGTCACGATGTTTGCATGTGTGTCCGCCCCGTCTTAAAGCTCGCTGGCACTCGAAACAGGTCTTGACAGGTTCCTCGGGAAAACTGCAAACTTTAGGGATCTATCGTCAAGGGCCGTTGGCGCCGATGGACCACTTGTGCGCAGCTGCACTCTTGAAAAAAGAAGTCCCATCGAGGTCTCGGTTTCAGTTCGAAATAAAACATCAAGATGTCCACATGTGCGAGTATGTATGCAGTGCATCCATCCACGCAGGTGTACTTCGAACGTGTTTGAACTTTTTTTTCTCTGATAGGAAAAGTGGGGAGAAGTTTGAAAAAGTGGGAGGGAGGGTTACGATGCTCTATCGCCAAAGGCCTTGACTGCGGATGGACCACTTGACCAACGCTGCACTCTTGAAAAAAAGTTTCAATACATCGAGGTCTCGGTTTCATTCCGAAATATAATGTTAAGATGTTTACAATTCAATGTGGTTTCGTCGGAGAATAAAGAATACAAATGGTGTATGTCTTCATCGAAATGTTTTTTATTCATTCAAAAAATCCCGCGCTCACACAACGCTTCGTATACACTCAACCAGCTTTTCAGCGAGTTTACATTGTCATGGGCGCAGTTGTATTTCGTGTTGAAGGGATGATGCGGACATTCGGAGTTCATGATTTTCGGCAGCTTCTGCAGCGATGGACAGTCCAGAGTCTCCAAGTTGATGACTTTTGTTGTGGGATCCGTGAATCTTGATAGCCATGCGCATTTCTCGAATCCCTTCGCATAGATGGTGGAAGCTCCTTGCAAGATTTGTCGAATTGTCTTTCGAGCAGCCTTGTATGGTATGCCGCTGTGATCCCATCCTATTCCATGGAAATTGCGTTCCAGCCACTTGTTTGTCATTTTGTACTTGGCCGATAAAGTGTCCCATGCAAATGGTGCGTCGAAGGCGAGCGTCAGCGGTTCAGCATCCTTGACGTGGAGTTTGACGATGGACATCTTCTTTAGGACAAATTTGTTGACGGGTCTCTTGAAGCCCTGTACCCATTCGCACCCGCATCAGTCAACATGGAGCTTATCCTTGGAGTCAATTCTTGATCATGAAGGATTATGCAATATGCCGAAGTTTGTGGTGGAATATTCTTTTTCAATTCAAATTCAAGACGCACTTCAACAGGGCCGGACTTGAGCAAATCGTTTCGTTTTGAGCAGTCTATGACAACGAGGGGGGCTTCTAAAAATTCCACCCTGCTCAGCCCAGGCTCAGCCTCTTTGTTGTAATAAGTCGGTTGAAAGTTGCATACATCTCGTAGAGTAGAGCATATCGATTTTGATCAATGTTCAAATTCAAATTTCCATATGGATAACATTGCGAGTTGAGGTATAGTTTGACATCGCTCATGTTACAATGATCAAAGTGGCTTGCATTGTGTTGTTTCTAATTTTTCCGTCCCGTCAGCAGCGCGACCATGACATATCGTGGCTTCTCCAGCTGATTCGACGTTTTCACAGACCACACGTGCTTAGACGTGACAGGCAGCAACGGATATTCATACAGTTCCCATGTTCGGAAACTCATGGAGATTGGTGCGTCTTTGGCGAAAAACTTTAACAGTTGCATTTTTCGCTGATCCGAGACTGTCACAGACGGTACGAGCCATTCTATTTTATGCAATACGAGTTTGTAGTCTTCTGCGGCTGCTTGTACAAGGGCATTATCGTCGGTCTTTGATCTCGTGAGAAACAACTCGTGCTTGGCATTTACGACAATTTTATGATAATCCTCGGCTAAACCGAGGAGCATGCTGAGCGGTAAACAGACATAAAAGTTTCTCGATACATTTACAATCTGCTTGGTCTCTTCGACATCGAGCCATCCAGTGTTCTCGAGCATAGAACTTTTGGCCGGTGAGAGAGATGAAAATCCCTTCAATACACTTGTAATGCCAACATTCTTTTTGCGATCGATTTCTATGGCATTCAATTCATATCGCACTTCCTCAAACAAAGGATAAATGGCATTGTCGACGAGACTTGTAGCAGTGATTGGCGCCCCGTCACGCTTGGAGAATTTCCCACATATGTGTAGGGAACTCTTGCTTGGCAGGATGGAGAGGTCTTGATGTTGGATGGCAATACGGATTTCATCACTGTTATTGAAGGTTGAAGATGCATATGGCTGATGAGCGCGAATCTCGCAATGGATGATGGATTCATCAAAGACCACGGGTGTCTGAATGTTTACGATTTCTTCTTCCATTTCACGCAGCAGATGCACAGAGCAGAGACTCAATAATTTTTGACACGCTTCCGCCACGCACTTTGAGACTCAAATTCTTCAAGAGTAGCACGTTTTGAGGTGTTAGCACTTTGCGCGCTGGCCGATGACTGAATGATTTCATCCATGGCCGTTTAATGTTATTGGAGGATCTATAACAATCTATACCCATCACGACTTTATATGCAGGCGTATAGTGATGACTTCACCGCGGAAATTTACCAAATCATCCTCCTGATCTACTATGCGAAGATGTATCGCATCAATCGTTCGGCTCGCGATTGGCAGATAAATTACGTGGGAGGGAACTTCAATGATCTTATAGCCCGGTGGCACGGATGGAAAAAATTCGTGAATTGCGTGCACTTTTTGTCCGTTTGAGAATGGCCGCTGGAAGATCCGATTCGAGTCTTTTATTGGTTTCCAATTTGCGTGCGGTGAAGTCTAGTTGATGTCCAATAGAATCTTTCGGCTCAAAATTTACCTCACAATCACACTCGATCTCACTGCGTAGCGTATTATTGTTGGGTTTAATGCTGATTTTGATGTTTTTACGCGAGAGCTCTGCTTGTCCAAACGCCTCAATATCCTGTATTTCATAACTGCCCGTCAGTATCGTCAACACCTCAACTCCCACATAAAGTTTATCATGGTCAACGTCAGTATTAGGAATATAGTTGAACGTTAGCAATTCCACAAGACCGAGGGTATAATTTTTGTGTGGCGAGAGTTCGATGGGGGGAAAGTATTGCCCCTCGAGTATGGATGATAAGCCAGATATGGTCAATGTTAAACTTTCATCCATGGTGCTGGTAAATTGACAACTGAATTCTCCACGTCATTTCGCCCCTATATATAGTGTATATTTGTCTTTGTGCTGCCGACAAAGAAACTTGAGACACAAATGTCCACGTTCAATCGTATCATATTCTTGATGTCTTGTATAATTATAATTAACGCTACCAACACGAAAATATCTCATGAGTTCGGATGGTGGTGGAAGATTGCCGAAACTATCAAAGTACACAACTTTCGATCCGGTGTTTTTGTAAGCGACCCAGTGTGTTCCAGGACCGACATTTTCATCCAAATTCACAATCGCTTCTTCACATTTGCGGGGTCCGCTCGCTGGCAACGTATCGCGCATGTAAACTCCATGAAAATGTGGAATCTTTAGGATTTTCGCATATTTTAGTAGGTCTCGGTCGGTGAGGGGTCGGCGTGGTAGCGTAACTTCTAGTTTTTTGATTTAATATGAAGACCCAATCCCTGCTTATATGGTTTCAGATGTAGACCCCGACCTAATGCAATCGCTTCAATTGTCCGATTATGGCGCTCACTTTCATCCAATTCACGTTTAGCTGCTTCAGCAGCATTTACCGGTTTAGCTATACTAGCCGCACCACCTGACAGAGCATCCGCGGCGCTAAGACCCGCAAAAATCGGCACGAGGAATGGCACTAAACCACCAATTTTATGGGGTACAGGTAGAACCTGAAGTGTGCATAATCTACCACCTTGCAACTTTACAGCTGCACGAGCACCCTTTAGAGCTGAATTAATAATCTTATGCGCATCATTGCTTTGAATCATTGTCTTCTTTGCAGCGCCAATTATCTTTTTCAACCAAACGCCAGTGCAAGCACTGGCTTTTTCGCCGATGCTAGCGTCTCGCGCGGTAACACGTTGCCAAGCGTGTTCAGCCAACACATTATCCGCCAAACGTCTCGCTTCAAGATTGTCCGGATTTTTTGAATACGCACAATCGTGTTGTTTGCAAGCCGTATCCAATGGATTAATGCCCGGATCACCACGAGCAAGGCGCTTGGCCAACTTTGGGCCTGGTCCACAATACTGATACCCTGGCAGATGTAGCTCAACGGGGAGTTTGTTGATTAGGCGATTGACCAAACCCTTACCGCTCTTTCGATGCACGATCATGTCTAAAGACAATATGCGACTGACGGATAATCCCTATAAGAATGCTATTTATATGATTTGGCCGTTAGTCGTGTGCGAGATGACGTCCAAGAAGCAAACTATTGGAGGCGGACTTTCCGTGATAAATTTCGATGAGTTTGTCAAAGACGGTGGGAGGAAAGAAAAACGTCATGGGAAATTATTGCCGGATAGCATACATGCCCTGTTTTGCGGTCCATCGAATTGTGGGAAAACCAATGCTCTGCTCCCTCTCATCATCCATCCGAATAGCTTGGGATTTGAGAACATTTACTTGCATTCCAAATCGCTGCGGCAGCCAAAGTACAAGTTGCTCGAACGATTACTCGAACCTGTGAGTGGAGTAGCGTATCATCCATTCGAGGCGCATGAAGAAGTGATAGCGCCAAGTGATGCACGATCCAACTCTATATTCATCTCGTTGATGATTTAGCATGCGAAAAGCAGGATAATGTTAGAGCCTTCTTTTCCATGGGAAGACACGAGATTGTTGACAGTTTTTATCTTTGTCAAATGTACACCAGTATCCCCAAACATCTCGTAAGAGACAATGCAAATTTCGCGGTGCTTTTCAAGCAAGATGATATGAATCTCAAACACGTGTACAACGATCATGTTAATACGGATATGACTTATACGTGCTTTAAAAATATGTGCATTCAATGCTGGAATTCTGACAAGTATGGATTCGTCACGACTGATAAGGATAGCGATATTCATGAGGGTCGATATAGACAAGGTTTTGATTATTTTCTAAACATTGATAAATGACTCATCACGGGTGGTTGAAGAGACAGTATTGTGCACGCCTTGGCGGTGACAACATGAAGAGCAAACAACTGTTGCGGGAAAAAGATGTATTGCGTAAAATTGCCAAGGCACGCGATGCAATCAGACGAAAGCATCGGATAACGAAAATTGGAATAGATAGCAAAGACCGGAGGATGCAAGATGTCTTTAAACCTATAGTGGGGCCATTGGAGAAATTGGTGTCGTATAAAAACTGCGAGGTGGTGGTGGTGAAGGAGGAAATTAAGGATGAAAAAGTGAGTGATGATGCTGAACAAGGTGCGGAAGATGCGTTAAATAGTGTGAAACATCAAAATGCGACACAAGATTCCTTCAAGAGTGAAACCCAAGATTCGTTCAAATTGATATATGAGGATGATGGTGATGACTCGCAAAATGTCGATGAGCTGATTAGCGAATATCTCCAGCTGTTATAAACAAATAGGAGGCAAGCTTGGATGTAATATATGGTGTGCGGAATCTCGAAAACAACAAATTAATGATTGGCAATTCTCCGATAATTTTCGACTCTCGACATATTCGTGTGGGAGATGTGAGTTATGCGAAATCTGTTGGATTAACGGAGCTGCTGTTTAAAAAAGAGCCCAATGTCGAAACTCTCACACCGGACGATTTGAAAAACTATAAAAAGATTGTCATCTCGACAAATGCACACAAAAAATTATATAAGCCTAGTGAGGCTATACGACATAACACCAGCCACAAATTTAATACATATATCCCAAATAGAGTCGATCATCATGTGGGACAAGGTATGCCAAAGTATAAGCTAGGTAGAAAATACACTCAATTGTACTATCTTTATTGGGACAATCCAAATGAGCTAGTAGATCGTCTTCGCTTACTTCTCGCATCACGAGCAGCTGGAAATTCGGCACATGTGAATGAAATTATACCGATTATCGAGGAATTGCGTGACGCTGGAATAATTTATTAACTCGACATCGGAGAATTTACGCATTATCAACATGAGTGTCGATGTGTTTGGAGGCCAATTGCGTAAAAGTGTACTCCTCAGTAAGCAAGGTCCTCCAGGCCGACCTGGGTTTGGGCTTAAGACCACCGAAGATGGTCATTATGACGTGGGGCAGAAACGATTGTGTAACATGGCTAATCCGGAAGAGGAAGACGACGCCATAACTCTAAGTGCTTTACACAAAAGATCCCGAACTATCATTAAGAACATTCGCAAAGAAATAAATGAGAGTAGCCAGTTGCTGGTAAATGGACTTGAAGCTACGTTAAGAGACATTGCAAAGACTCTCGAGGCTGGTGTCAAAACTCTACAAGACGTGCTGATTCGTAATTCAAACGTCATTGCTGAATTGGACGCACGACTGAGAGGACTGGAAAATGAACGAAAAAAGGGGTGCTCTCGTGCTGGAGCTACATAAGCCTGCACGACGAAACTATCCGCGTCGACATGTCGACATCCGTGGCTTGGACGAGACCTAGCAAGCTGATCTCGTCGATATGTATGTCATCATACGCGCGGCAAAACTCCAAACGCAAATTTCTCCTCACCGTCATCGATACCTTCTCAAAATTCGCCTGGGCCGTGCCGATGCTGAGTAAGAGTGGTACAGATGCAGCCGCCGCAATGAAGTCGATCCTCGTTAAGGGACGCATACCGCAGAACTTACCCGTTAATCGGGAAAAAGAATTTTACAATCGTGACTCCAAGGCCCTCATGAAGCAGTACAATATTCACATGTATTCAACATATAGCAACTTGAAGGCATCCATTTGCGAGCGTTTCAATCGTACATTGAAGGATAAGATGTGGATGCAATTTAGTCTTCGTGGTAATTATAAGTGGATCGATATTCTTGATAATCTAGTAGCCGAATATAATGATTCAGTACACCGCACTATTAAGATGAAACCGAGAATTGTCAATGCGGAAAATGAGAAGGAACTGCAGCAGATTTTCAATAAGCCTCCAATGAAAAGACAACCGAAATTCGCCGTTGGTGATAAAGTGAGAATCAGCAAATTTAAGACGCTCTTCGAAACGGTTTACACACCAAACTGGACAACGGAAATATTCACAATGTATCGTGTAAAAAAAACTCATTCTGTGACGTACCACTTGAACGACCATAAAGATGAACCGATCGCCAGTGGTTTCTACGAACAAGAGCTTCTCAATATCAAGCACCCCGATATATATCTTATTGAGGCAGTATTGAAGAAGCGCGGTAATCGAATGTTTGTAAAATTGCTAGGGTTCGACAATAGCCACAATAGTTGGATAAGTAAATCCGATTTGTAGCCAATACTAAAGAAAATGAAAAATTTGTATGTCTTATGCTTCTCGACCTAAACTGCTACTCGGCTCCGCATGTATCCCTCCAAGGCCTTAGACCGACGCCACAGCAGGCTTGCTTGCCCCCCGCCCCCGATAATCCCTTTACCCCGGAACGTGGGTACGAGGAGATGGATAGAGTGAATAAACACATGGGATTATAAAAAGTCCGTTTCTTTATTTACAGAAAATAATAAATTCATCCTTGTCCAATTAAATATTTACAACAACAAACATAATTTTAACAAGTTTTACATCGAGTGAACAAAATATATATATAATTTTCACGAGTTTTATACGTCAATATTCACGAAAATGTAGACAATTGTACAAAAATTTAAAAAAATCAATGTTCTATAAAAAAAATTTTACATAATTGTTTACGATGGTATTCCATAATGCCCCCTATGGTAGGGTTTCAGAGGTCCCATGTATGATACACCGCTTATCGTCATGAGGACACAGAGCAATTTTTGTCTCGCGAATGGTGTAGACCTTATGCAACTTTGATCGAATGCACGTTTGACTACGCTTCATTTCAACTTCTTCCTTCAAGCATCGAGGATAATCGTCAAATGTGATTGTCCTAGCCACAACGCTACTCTTGACACCTTTAACTTTTTTCGTCTCTTTCTTACCCTCGACACGTGTCGCATATATTTTCGTTCGAAGTCCAATAAATTCGGTCATAATTGCTCCATTACATTTGTCCTTCATGAGACCGGGTACCTTCTTGTTGACGAGCGGTATAACATACCTATTGTCCACTGAATAATCGCTTGTATCGAATTTTGAAATATCGCGCTTCATATCGGCATATATATAATCGCTCTCAATGTCATATATGAGACTATCCGTATCGGTATACATGACTTTACATTTATCTCGTACAGAGGTACCATATACTCGAGATGAAATCCATACGAGCACGTTTTGGATATGTCGAGTATGCACATACCCACATATATCGGCTTGTTGAATTTCACCTCGAGAGCGTGCAATTCCACGGCAACGAGGTTTTCCGAAAAAACACTTCGGCTGTGGAAGTTTGGATGCGCAATCATTGCCTCTGCGCCATACCTGCCCTCCCATTTTGTTAAAAGCTTTACGTTACATGATTGCGCACATTCTCCATCGTTTTGCCAAAGATCGCATTATTCATTAATTTGAATAAATTCTTTTCGAAATCGTTTTTGGCGAGAGTTAGAAACTGTGTATAACTCGATATACGAACGCAACCGAGGGGATTGTGTAAATTGTAGAACTCTATGGATTTTCACGAGGCAATGTCCATGGCGGAAGCACTGTTGTAAATTCTGGTAGTGTATGATGTAGCGTTTTTTATCACACACGGTTGCTAACAGCTGTTCTCCATGCTTACCCGGCGGTTTTTCATGTATTGGACAAAACGGCAGGTCTTTGTGCGCATCATGTAGAGATTGGGGTTATTCCAAGTCGACTTCAAGGATGTAGCCTATAACGGAGTCTAGCGCGATGCACGATGGATTGAAATTGGTCAGGTCGTTGACCATCGAAAATCTGCGTATGGCAAAGGTCGACACATTGCCCATCCATACAGATTGTTGACGTCAAAATACATCAAGTATGACGATGCTTTCGATGGATCAAACGACTCCATGTACTTGGTATTAGCGTGTGCATATCGGTTTGAGCATTGACTCAGTCCACCGCGTATACCCCGCTCAACGAATAAAACCATATCGATGTCCGTTAATAATTCAAACTTGACATTCGAGTGTTTTAGCATTGCATCCCAGGTATATCCGGGCAATGTGTAGTAATACGCGGGATCTAGGCATGTATTTCGCTCTAGGCTCTAGGCTCTCTAGGCTTCTAGGCTCTGGGCTCTAGGCTCTTTAGGCTCTAGGCTCTCTAGGCTTCTAGGCTCTCAACGCATATATTTCGAAAGTTTTCGAAAATGTCCGCTAATAACAAGACATCTGTCTTCAAGTACAAATCGCTATAGTCACCCAGCGTTCGAATGACGAACCGCTCCCAAACTTTCTCAGCATGTGCGTACTCGCTCTCCGATACTGCAGCATCTGTCAGGGAACTGTAAAATGCATCACGTGGTGGAAGGCAAGTGTCGTCTAGCTTGGTCACGTCGTCAACATATTCATAAGGGAAGACCCCTTTTCGCGTCAGCAAATTGAAATCGTCTGTCGAGATAGTTGGGAATTATGTGCGTAAAATTTTGAGTCTGTCCTCGGTCAAGAATGCGGCTAATTTGTCGAGACTGGTGTTGAGGAATTTGTATGAGTCGATAAAGCGCAATTGGATCTTGTGTTTTGAATCAACTTCAATTTCAACATGCTTCGTGAAGGAGATGTATTTCTCCTTTGTGATTGGTAGCACATCGGTTCTGCGTTCGAACGCTGTGGCTACTTCCTTGATTATAAAATGCGCATTATAACCGGATAAATGGTGAAAAACTATGGGAATGAAAAATGACTGCTTATAATTGAGGTTGCAGTTGGAATGGACATGGCTTCTATAGCGTCCAGTCAGATGGCAATGACTTCGAACGCGTACATCTTCTTGCGTAAATGGTTTCGCACATATGTGACATTGAGTCGCTGCTCGAAAACTTGCCCACTCACCCGGTGTTAAACATACCATTGGTACACTATCACAGAAAATGTCTTTTATCCGCAGTGCTAGAATTGTTAGTTCTTCGACAAACCATGATATGCAATCAGCACTGCGACGCGAGTGATATGAAGATAATGAATCATCATATGGACGACAACACACGTAATATCCGATACTAAACACTTCATGGTGTTCATACATATCTTTCGCTAGGTTCTCCCCATCGGTCTTTGCCAACACACACTCAAAATCAGCATACACAATGAAAGGATGTCGCTCTTTCCGGCTAAAGTTGCTGAACTGGAGCCACTTATTCGTGTCGTTTGGTAGTCGAATTGCACAATCGGTTATCGCCCCACAATCGACCTCGTGCGATTGCAATTTTTCCCCGGAACCGAAGTGGTGCAAACACCTGCAAAACAAACAAGATTTATTTTTACTCACTATACATATACATGGATATACATGGTGAGGCACTAACTGTTGCCACCTTGAATACTTGTGTAATTATCGACGTCACAAAAAAATGTTTGAAACAAAAGTTGTACCGTACGAAAGGGGTCATCAAATGCGACCATTTTTTTTATCTCAGTGGAGGCGCCGTCGCACAGTAAAGGTCACCTCCACTTTTTTAAATCGGACGGTACATTCCTTTTCCAAATATCTTGTAGAGCATCGAAAACTGCATAAAAAACATTTGGGGGTCAAAGTCGTTCAAGGTCATTTAAGAGCGAAAAGTGACATAAACTTTATTTTTATGTAAAATTTATGTCACTTTCACGTAAAAATAAAGTTCATGTCACTTCTTGATCTTAAATGACCTTGAAGGTCGTTTTTTAGTTCAAATTACCTTTATTCACATACTATGAATAAAAGCAATTTCACATAAAAATAAAATTCATGTCACTTTTTTATCTTAAATGACCTTGAACGACTTTGACCCATAAATGTTTTTTATGCAGTTTTCGATGCTCTACAAGATGGTTGAAAAAAAATGTACCATCCCATTTAAAAAAGTGTAGGTGACCTTTACTGTGCGACAGCGCCTCCACTGAGATAAAAAAAATGGTCGCATTTGATGACCCCTTTCGTACGGTACATCTTTTGTTTCAAATATTCTTTTGTGACGTCGATAATTGCAGAGATATTCAAGGTGGCAACGGTTAGTGCCTCACCCTGTATATAATTATGTATTAATAATGTTAAATTTACACACCGATCGCATATATATTTTTTATGTCCGTCTCCGTTTAGTTGTGCGTCTACGAGTCTCGACAAGTTCTTGATCCATACGAAATGCCCCACATTGTCGTCCTCAGTATCTTGCATGTACAGCAAATTGATGTGCTTCTCCTTCTTCTCTTGGGTCACGCGTATAGGAACAATGTCCTTTTTGGTGCCGGTGGTATAAACATTGATCGATACATTGTTGTGAAATTCAATTTTTTTAAATTTGATGTATCGTCACCGGAAATTCGATATCCTGGAGATTTCGTACTGTCGAATAATGGGGGTAAGAAGACGGGCCGACACTGTCTCGTTCAGCTGGGTGCAGAGCAGCAACAACTGCCCATGCGAAACATGCCATATCACGCTATTTGACGTTAACCACAGCCCTCTTCATCATTATTTCCCGCGGCAATGATATGGCATGCATCGGATTATACTTATTCACATTTATCGTGAGGTTAAGTATTTTCTGCAAAGCCCAGCCACTATCACGTTCTTAAAATTCGTCGAGTAAGGTTAAAGTGGGCTCCGTAACACGAAGTTCGCAGTTTCGCGTGTTGACACTTTTATGAGCATGTTTGTCACCACTGGCGAATTCACCACTAAACACTGTATTAATTTTAATGCTATTGTGCTTGCCGATAATGTTTTGCACATGATGAAGCACTGGGGCGCGAGCATCGTTAAGAAAGTGTTTCGGCTCGATGTGGCTGTGATTGATGATGGAACCGGTCAAAATTCGACTTTCGAAGGATGTGTCAATCTCGCGCCAGATTAACCCGTGATCACCATGTCCTGCGCCCGTGTGTATAAAACGGCGCCGCACAGAATTCCTCAATCCTTCCAGACGTGCCATTTGGGCTATTAGTGACTGTTGATGTTCAATTAATAATCGCGGGCGCTTAATCCGACTCTGCGTTTCTAGCACTTCGATGAACTCGACACATCGTTGTTCCCACGCAGCAAAATCTTCGAACGAGCGTAAGAGCATGGCTTGGTCATGCAAGTTTGGTTCCATGTTGTATTAACGAGTACGAAAAACTTCCACCATGTTAACCGACTGACTGCTTCATGCAAAGTGCGGCCAGTTTTGAGTTGAGTGAATCATTAAAAAGGCTCTCCCTTTGGGAAAAAAAACTTGGCCCTCTATCTCGGAAAAAAACACCAGAGTTTTCCGATAGCGCATCCGTGCAGATTGTCCGAGGAACACGAGACAAAAAACAGGAAGTCGGCATGCATTGGGTCAAAAGATTTTATGGGTCCTGCAGCTCAAGTGGTCCATCGGCGCCAAAGGCCTTTCAGCGATAGATCCCTAAACTTTATATTTTTTCCAAGGAACCTGTCAGGACTTGTCTCGAGTGTTGGCGAGCTTTGAGACGGGGCGGACACACA
Organism: Ophion costatus; assembly: GCA_951751655.1. Lineage (NCBI taxonomy): Eukaryota > Metazoa > Arthropoda > Insecta > Hymenoptera > Ichneumonidae > Ophion > Ophion costatus. Next base: position 7,469,548 of record OX632357.1, on the reverse strand, counting down.
TGCAAACATCTTGACATTGCCTTTCGCAATGGAACCAAGGCAGCTGCATGTCATAAATTAGGGGGCTTTGAAAAGCCGCACCTTCATGTAACGTCTTCAAATTACCAAAAATTTTCCGAACCATATATGGTTTTCGCACGCACGCACGCACGCACACACGCACACACACACACACACACACACACACACACACACACACACACACACACACACACACACACACACACACGCACACACACACACACACACACACACACACACGCGCGCGCGAGCGCACGCACGCGCATACACGTACAAACGCGCATGCACGCACACACCCACAGACACACGCGCGCGCGCACACACACACATACACACACCCCTCCCACCCCCCTATGGCTACCCCCTTCACGGAGGCTCTCGCTCCCTCTTCTCCAAAAGTGCGTTAGGACTGGTATAGCCCTACTATTCCTGGTGAATCGAGGCACAAAAGGATCGACATGATGAATCAATACGGAGGTCTTCATCCGAGTGACGCATTATTTTATTTAACACAAACCCTCGAGTCGATTGTTCTCGACGTTGTTGGGAAATTTGGTGTAAAAATCGATACCTTTCACACAATCCTACAAAAATTGCCTGTCGTGAAAGGTTTGCCAGCTGTTGGGTGCGTGGAACATTATGAGGAAACGGCCCGGAAAGTAATCGACTTTCACATGGTGATGCGTGGCCACTTCTTGACAAAATCGTTCAATAAAAATAATAACGAAAGCCGTGAGCGAACAAGAAAACTGCGAAAAAATGCGAAATTCTAAGCGTCCGTTATTTCGTGTTAATTATATTCATTATTTAATTTTAATTGTTACTGCGTTGTATGAAAATACTGCGCAATCATTCAAATTATTCAGGTTTATATTTATTATTGCAGATTTTTTATTTATTCACTGTTATTCTTAGCCCTGATCCATGTTTTTTGTTGTGATTATGTACATTTTCCATTTAATTTAATTAAATAACTACTATTGGCTTTCAAAAGTTTCATATTTGTTTATTTTATAATTACCAATATTCCTTTGTAAGAACTTGCAAATTTTCAGGATTCTCTACCTTATCCCTTTTCAATGCCTCCAGATGAGTGTGTCTCTGAGTATGAAAAATCACAGATTATCAAAATGTAACATTTTCAAAAAATCGATTTTTTTGCATTATCCGATAGTATAGACGGTTATAGACATGTTGTTCAATTTTTGAGAGAAAATTAGAATAATTTCGGTCGTCTATCATTTTAATTTCAGTACAGCCTTTCTTAGAAAAAGTGAGACCAGCAGCAGCTTGAGACCTGGCGGGGACTGCGCCAGATCCTGTTTCTACCTACAACTGAGAACGAGCAGTTTGAGGAAGCAAAAAGAATATTTTATGGACCTACCGTTGCCAATCGATCGTAAGTAGACCATTTATATGAAAATTCTGCACTCGAAACGCTAAAGGCGTTTTTCTCAAAATGTCATTTTTCGAAACGGGGTACACTCTCAAAGGAAGAGTTTTCAAGCTGTCCGTCTCGAATTTGGACACATTTTTCACGCCATTCGTTATCTTACTATGGAAGCTTTTTTTTAATCTTCATATTTTTAACGATAAACCGTCGAAAAAATAAGCTAAGTTCGATACTTTTTTTTTCATAACGCCGACATTTTGTCAATTTTAGTTTTTTTAAGACTCCATAGCAAGATAGTGGCTTTTATACTGACTGACAATCTTTTTACAAATTTTGTTTCAGATCATATTTACGGCCACGGCCGTGTACACCATGAGAGCACGCATTTTTCGAATAATTTATTTAACCGTAGATTTTTTTTTATAGAAATGGACATAAACGCTTAAAAAAGTATTTTCTGTTATTCATGAGTGCTTTGATTTGACATAAAAAATCAGACTGATGAGCGTATTTTCACCATCGAAAAATAAATAGTGAAAATCAACTATTAGTCGACTCGTTAGACTGTAATAATCTCGTAAGGCCATATGCCATACGTGGCACATGGCCTTACTATTCACAGCATACTATCCAAAATATTAATAATGGGTAATAAGAAAAATAACGAGTGGACAAAATTACGTTAAAGCTTCTATAGACGGATAAAAATGTACATTTTTTAAATAATCGAATAATTTTTTAATTATAATTTGCTATGATTTAAATGGTATATAAAAACTATTGTGCAACGATAAAAAGGAAGAATTTTTTGTAATTATGTACGTAATTGGCGATTTAGAAATTGATTTATATCTGCACTCTACTTTGGTCGTACATACTCGTTTTGTACTCTGAAAAATGACACAAGAATTAAAAACTAAAGTGTTGATTTTAAAAACTATGCTTTATCTGTACTGAATGCGTATTAATCAAATACCGTATCACTTTGTCTTAAATTTTATTACTCTGACACGTAAAGATGAATGAAGGTTAGGTATATCAGCTGTGAACCGCCTTCATCGGACCCATGTTTTGCGTATATCTATACATGTACTCCGGAGCACCCCAGCGCCGTCTATCTCGGATACCGTTTTGGGGACGAGATGAAAGGCCGAGTGTGGCTTCCTGTATCTAGTCTCCATGGATCATGACATCAAACGTCGAAATATCCGCCGATTCATAATTTCTTCATGACGGTTCGAGAAAAAAACTCAAAAGCGAGAAAAGATCTCAAACTCAAACTCAGAATGGCGGCGATAAAGCCCATCTAGAAAAACGTGTTTTTTTACAAATAGCTTCACGGGAGAACGGTTTTTTTCGTAAAGTATAAGACCTGAAACAAAAACCAAAAAAATTATAATTTATATATTATTAGCTATGGGACTACCTAGGAATTTGCTTTCAAATTTTGAAAAAATGGCGCACTTTGAAGGAAATAAACCGATTTTTTGCTAAAAAAGCAGTAAATTGTTTATAAAAAAAAGTTTACATTTAATCAAAAAACGATTACGTACTCCCATAGAGAATGTAAATGTAAAGCTGCTATCAAAATTTCATATCGATGCATCCAAAGGTATTCGAGTAATCCGTCTCCCGAGATTGAAAAAAGTGGTTTCGTGAAAAACGCGTTTAAAGTTGTACGACCAACTCAGCGCGCGCGCCGCGGCGCTGCGGCAAAATCGATAATTGAACTTTTAAATTAAAAAATTCGCTACAGGACCAATTGCATATTGTTTTTATGAGACCAAAGTACTTTTAGGCAAGAAAACGTCTTTCCGAAATCCTAGAGTGGTGTTATCCCTTAACACGAAAGAGGATTAGGTACATCATCTGTGATCTGTCTTATATCGCACCCATGTTTAACGTATATCTATATACATATCGGTGCCGGAGCACCCCAGCTCGTTCTAATTTTGGGCCGAGTTGAAAAGCCTCGTTGAACCTCCTGGTATCTACCCAGGTAGCAAAATGTTATCCATTTGGCATCCGAAAGAGATGCGAAACAGATACGGATAACTTTTCGGTTGTCCAAAAAGACGCCGTTTTGTAATACAAAACGTATCACTTATGTCCGCTTGGCAGATAACTTACTCGTGTCCAATCGTTAACTACACGGCAACTTTTAATGGTTAACAATATGTTAACAAAAGGTTAACTCTATTGATCGTCGGTAAACTAGCATAAAGTCACCAAATCGATATGTCCGAAAGATATACTGCTCTTAAAGGCACGAAAATTCCAAGATACCACTGCCATCTGAAAGTCGTCCGATAGGCATCCGAATAAGATTGACAAGACGACATCTAAACGGCATGGAAGAGTACTATTGAAAAATATCTATTTATTGGCTGTATATACAGGGTGACAATTTGGGGATGGCCACCTATATTTAAATCCATTTGGGCGGCCATTTCGAATCAGTTGAGGTGCGCTTTTGGAATAGTTTTTCGGGAACTTTTCGAAAAAAAAATAAAGGACTCATGTGAAAAAAATAAATTTCATGGAAAAAAAGAAAAATTTGTTGAAAAAAAAATAAAAATGGCATTCCGCGCCGACCGAAGCGAAGTCGACTCGATTTTGAACACGGAAGAACCGAATAGAAGTGGGTCGAAAAATGTTATCACTGAGTAAAACAATATCAAAATTTCGAAATCGAACGATAATTCAAACGTTGAGTTTGACTTCCGCAGTATCTCGGGAACGGTGGAACCTGCGAACGGATTCAGCGGAGAGAGTAGACGCTAGAGCTTCCGCTGCTGTGTTCGCGTCGCGGCTGTCATGGGGCCGCAAACGTCACCGAAAAACGTCAAGCCGCAGCTGACGTTTCGACAAGTCAAATGTGTTCACAAATAAGCATTTGTGAGCAAATTTTTCAGGTTTGTTAGGGTCATACTTGGCTCTAAGATAAAAAATGGAGCGATTAAAAAAGCTTCATTTTTTTTCGTCTTTCAACATCGTCCACGGGCTAAAAAAAATGCTCTGCCTCAATTAATGCTTGGGTGCTTATTCTTTGGCTTCAATTCGGTATTTTTTGCTCTTTGTACGATCACTTGTCGCTGAGATTCCGCCAATAGAATGAAAATTCAGCTCTGGCGTTGATCATCGATATCTCTTGAAGTAATGATCGTACAGCGAACGGAAGGTGGGTTTCAGAAACTCGAATAACTCCTCTATAAGTTCCTTTTGGTATTTGAACGAAAAGATTTTTTTTTAAGCTGAATATTAATTTGAATTTTTTTTCACAGACTTTTTCCGCCGTTTTGGCAAATCCACCACCAGCTTGCAAATATTGCGAAAACTATCGATATTTCCAGGTATTTTTGAGCCGAATACATGGTTAAGATGAAAAAACAATTCGTTAGTTTTCTCACTACTTTTGTTTGCATTTAATTTAGCAATAAATACTCATCAAATCGCACAAGCAAAAACAAATTGCGAAGTTTTGATTTCTTTTAAAATCGTTATCCATTGAAGAATCGTATGGCGATGCGTGTTAAAAAGGTGTATGAAGATTCGCTTGGGGGTATCAATTCGATTTAATGCAACCAATTTTAACTCGCTAAATTATAGCATGCAATAAAAAAAATCGAATCGACACTGAACAGGTGATGATTTTATAAAATTTTCTACACATTTTGAAATGAAAAAAAATCAAAATATTGGGGGATAGATCTGTTTTTTTTTCTTACAATTTCCCATTAACTATTCAGTAAATATTTTTAAAAAACCAATTTTTTATTTCTTTTTATTTCAAACTGTTGACAAAATTGCATGAAATTATCATCTGCGATTCCTTTATTTGCATGCTATAAGTTAGCGAGTTAAAATGAGGTGTATTAAATTAAATTGATACCCTCAAGCGAATCTTTATACGCCTTTTATACGAATCTTTTTTTTTACGAAGAAAAAAAAATTCAACACAAACATTTTTTTTCGCTCGTAAGATTTGATGAGTAGTTAATGCAGAATTACAAGCAAACCAAAGTAGTGAGAACGATAACGAATTTTTCTTTTCATCTTAACCATCGTCATTTGACGTCTAAGGAGCAAGAAATGTGCCCCTTTAATTTTTCATGAAAGTTTGTGGATTCGGATTTAAAAAACGGTTAAACCGATCCCTTTGCAAATTTACAGGGTCCTTAGGCATGTATTGAGCTCAACAAATTCCTGGAAACATTCATCATTTTCCCAGCATTTGCAAAGTTGTGGTAGATTCTGCAAAATGGTGGACAAAGTCATTTTTGAATACTTTTTCGGCTCAATATTTTGCTTGAAAAAAAATGTTTTCTCTCAAATAGCAAAAGGATTTTATAGCTGAGTTATTCGAGTTTCCGAAACGCACCTCCCGTTCGCTGTACGATGATTAGTTCATGAGATATCGATGATCAAAGAAAAAAAGCCGAATTTTCAATCAATCGATGATATCTCAGCGACGAGTGGTCGTACAAAGAGCAAAATAATACGAAATTGACGCTCAAGAATCACGCTAAAGGACCCAAGTTTTGATTCAGGCAGGAATTTTTTTCAGCCCGTGGACGATGTTGAAAAACTTTTTGAAAAATGCATTTTTTTAGTCGCACTATGTTTTTGGTCTCTGCCCAGTGTGATGCTTGAAATTCTTCGTGCGGCAATGATAAATGCGATAATGATACAAAAATTAGATTATTCATTGGATTCGTTGGAATAATGAATCGAAAGATAAATGAGTTGATGTTTCTTAAATTTTGCGGCACCGAGCGATTATGTTAACAAGTTGAAAGCTTTTATTTACTTGATTATTTTATTTAGGAAAATCATGAATGAATAAATAAATGAACAGAAAAATAATGATTTTGTGTAGGACGCAAAATGAAACATCGATATTTCATGCACTTTCCGACAATTTAAAGCACTCAAATTTTGCAAACATGCTTCTCAGAGGCCCTCATGAAGAGATGCATGGAAAGGAAATCCGAGAAGAGCTCGGTGATTCTGGGTGACGCTTAATTCTGACCAAGTCCCGATGTTGAGGAAATTCCATGGACCGTGTGTCCCGTACAAAAATTCGAGTAGGGACAAAGTACTGGTCCTGATCTGCCGTTTCTCGAAAATGTTATGCTCCGGTTAGGTGTGTTTGTTGACGTATCATAGAGCGTGGTTGTTAACGTAACAAAGATAAAATCGGTGCTTGGAATGGTTCTCGGGGCCTCACTCAAGCATTCCGGATATTACTGTACCGAATCCGTCGCTAAATTCTTCTTCCTTCCAGTCAGATTGCGTCGAGAAATATCACGATGCTGCGAGAACTGTTATAAGAATATTGATGATATACGGAAGATAAAATCGGTGCTGCGAATGCCTCTTGAGTCTTCACTCAAACATTCCGGGTATGACAGAGCCGAATCCGTCTCCGCTTTTATCTTACTTTTAGTCGTAGTGTGTCAAAAAGTCTGACGATGCCGCGACTCCGATGACAGTAGCAATTGTCATAAAACAATGATAAAAGCGGTGCTCGTGCCGGTTCTGGGGGCCTCAATCGGACATCGACGATGTGACGGCACCGAGTTTGCTTTCGCTTTTATCTTATTTCCGGTCATAGTGCGTCAAGAAGTTCGCTGATGCCGTGAGAACGATGGCAGAAGGACTTGATAGTATACAAATGTAAAAGCGGTACTCGTGACGGTTCTGGGGGTCTCGATCGGTAATCCCCGACTCGACGGCCCAGAGGTCGTCTCTGCTGTCATCTTACCTACGGTCATTTTTCGTCAAGGAGTCTGACGACGCCACGAGAACGATGACCGGAGCAGCTGCTAGTAAACAAGGATAGGAGCCGTGCACGCGATGGTTAGGGGTGCCTCGATCGGTCATTCACGATACGACGAACCCTAGTTTGCCTCTGCTTTCATCTTACTTCTGGTAATTTTTCGTCAAGACGGCTGACGATGCCGCCAAAACGATGACCGGAGCATTTGTTAGTAAACGAAGGTGAAAGCAGGACTCGCGATAGTTCTTGGGGCATCGATTGGTGACATTCCCGATACGACGGCCCCGAGTCTGTCTCCGCCTTCATCTTAGTTCCGGTTATTTTTCGTCAAGAAGGCAGACGATGCCGCGAGAACGATGACCGGAGCATTTGTTACCAAGCAAAGATAAAAGCAGGGCGCGCGATGATTCTTGTGGTCTCGGTCGGTCATCCTCGGCGCGACGGCACCGAGTTTCTCTCTCCTTTCATCTCTCTTGCGGGAATTTTTCGTCCAGAAATCTGACGATGCAGCAAGAACAATGACCCGAGCGTTTGTTATTAAACAAAGGTTAAAGCAGAGCTAGCGATGGTTTTCGGGGTCTCGGTCGGACATCCCCGACTCGACGGCCCCAAGTTCGTCTCTGCTTTCGTCTTAATACGCATACAGTACAGATAAAGCATAGTTTTTAAAATCAAACACTTTAGTTTTTAATTCTTGTGTCGTTTTTCAGAGTACAAAACGAGTATGTACGACCAAAGTAGAGTGCACACTTTCACCATATCGCACACACTGCAATTGAATTACAAGAATGAAAAACTGATAATATTTTTCAATTATCGTATAAGGTATAATATTCTTAACATTTATCATGAAAAAAATACTAATTTCCATTCGGACTCTCAGTGAACAAGGTAATTTATTTTGTCATCAATTATTGAATAAATTACTGTACCGGCGACAAAGTTTTCAGTCGTAATATTTAGTATACTTAAACAAAAGACTTACATTTTCTCGCTTTCAAAAAAGTTTTTCTTCAAATGGACATGGGGAAATTACCGAGCCGTGATCACCCGAAATGTTGACGTTTGCTGTCGCGCTCGGTCTGTCGTAAGGTTAGTCTCATCCGATCACTTTTACCTCGTCGACCAATATATTACTATGCATAGCGTCCGCAGCACCCCAGTGCTGTCTATGTTGGAGCCATTTTCGGGGACGCTTCTTTCAGTGGCTTTGCACGGGAGTTTGGTCTCCTGGTATCTAGGCTCCATGTCTCCATGGTTGTCATGCTCCAAACCATGAAGACTAGAGTAAAGGAGTGGACACAGGATAGGAGAATATGTAGTACCAGCGTACTGAAAATCCGCACTTCCAGTAGTTTGTTGTTCGGCCACAAGCGTCGCAAGGATCAACTTCGTCAACCAATAGTAGTGTAGTATCGTTCAGCGCTTGCGCAGGCTTCATTTCTATAAGGCCTCCTGCCTCGTGCATATTTCAGTTGAACTAAATAAAATATTTTGTGTGATGTGCGATTATAAAGTGCAAATAATCGTTTTTTTGAGTACCTCGAGTTCCCTAGTGAATATTTCGTGCAAAAAACAATGTAAATGATTCATTGTATTATTTTTGTACATCTACGTCGAGCACGTGCGAGGTTAATTAATATAGCCAAGAAAACACCTGTTGAGCATACATGCATGCATGAGATATTTTTGGAAAAAAAGAAAGTACGTAAGGAATATAAGAAAGGGAAGAAAAAACTGAATTGAAGGTTCTCTTGAATCATGCAGCAAACGTCTGCTTGCGGCAATATATTGACGCACTTAAAGCTCCGAGAAATTATTCATTGTTAATGTTTTTCTAATTCATTTTTCCCTATTCATACATTCGTTTGCAAAGAATGTAACTCTTTAAACAATTGTTTGCATTTTTTGTTTTTCTAGGATGCCGCGGAACTGTGCCGTTCCAGGATGCGGGAGCGGCAGGTGGAAAAATTATTCAAGACGAAAGGCGTTGGGGTTGCGACAGTTATCCATGTTTGCAGTACGTAAGGTAAAAAAAGTTAATTAAGCAATTTTTATTTCAATTTTCATTGGATGTGTTTTGGACAACACAGCGCTGTGGAGGGCCCGCTGCTTTAGTAGCGCATATTGCTGCGAGAGCAGCGAGTTGCTTGTATGTTACATATGAGCACTGATGCGCCGCAGCCTGTCCAGTTCAGTCGCTGCACATAGCTGCGTTGTCGAGTCCAGTCACTGCACAATGTGAGTTGTCCAAGACACACCCATTATTTTCTAGTTGGTATGATACATTCCTGTATATTGAATTTTTTTTCAATGTAGAATGACGAGCGGCTGAAACTGTGGATAGATGCGTTGAAATGTAATCTCACAAAAAAACAATTTTTTGTGAGATTACATTTCAACGACACGTTGACTAATTGGCGGGACTATCAGCGTCATACCCCGTGATCAATGGGGTCTAGCAAACGATGCTGTACCAATTGTGGGGGATCCACCTATAGAGCGTTGTGAAGTACGTACTTATACATTTTTATTTTCATAAATCAAGCCCTCTCAAGTAAGTCAAAAAGAAATACGCTGCAAATTGATTTGGAACTCAATTGGAAGCAATGTCTAAATTTGTATTTGCAGCGTATTTGTTTTTTCAGTAAGTGAGATCAACCTTTCTATGTGGTAATTTATTTCTATGCGCAGAATAAGCCATGAATGTTTTTATTTGAGGAAATTGAAGCAATCACAATTTATTTGTTTTATTGAACAATTCCGTACAATTCGTATTTTTTTAACAAATTCGACAACATTTTTCTAAAATTATCACAGTAGAGTCGGATTGTTAACAACGTTCATACAAAGTTCAAAAGATTGATATTGGAATTGTAGGGTATTCAAAAATGTTTGGGGTGGATTATTTGTAGTGGAAAAATAGTGGATTATTTCAGAACAACAACATTTCCATGCTGGATAATCTGCCGGAAAACATTGACGACGATTCCAATGAAATCATCGCCATGGAATGTGAGACACGAAAATGCTGCAGTAGACGCTCCTAATTTCTCAATTCATGATTCGAAGCGAGAATTGAGTTCGACCGTACTGCGAGAATCCTGGGCTTAGAGTCAGCAAGTCTCAGATGTCTTATTTACGAATTTCGATGTGTTGGACTTTTCGGTCCGATTGCATCTCGTCGTCAGTCAACATCTTTCTATAAGTGTAATTACGTCACTGCATTCGGAGACTTAATCTTAGATTTGTTCAGTGATAGAACTTCTTGAAGTAATGTAATTTAATTTTTACAGATTCGAACAATTTCCGGTAAGATGGTTGACCTCAATGACATCGTCGAGTCAATGGCCGAAATTGTGCAGTATATGGACATTACAAAGAAGCTCGTTGTATGCAAGGGGACGGACGTCGAAGAGGAATGGTATTGTTGTATTGTACTTCAACAAATTAGTTGCATGTGTGCAGAAATATACACGAAAACATAGAAAATATGTGCTATGCTTAGGCGCGCACCTTATTGCATGGACATTCTCGATGAAACAAGCATGCATTGTCGGGACCTTCGGAGAACTCTATTGCGAAGACGAACAGCTGTTGATGTACAGCAACAATTAGCAACAGCGAAAAAGTCCGTGCAGTTAGAGCGGAGAAAATTCCTTCGTTTGTGGCAAAAGGTAGTGCAATCATCATTCCTCAAATCCTCAAAAAAAAAGTAATAATGGGTGCAGATTGTAATATGGCAATGTAATATTTCTTAATATAACAACGTTTTTCTTTAATTGCAGATTGCAATCACGAAAGAAAATGTAGCTCGACTACAAATGGAGTGTGCGGTAGTGAAGAATACTGCTTTGGAAAGTGCTATTGCTAGTCTTCCAGTAGCTCAGCAGCAGCTCGTCGTATCGTGTTTCGAGACCTCTAAAGTAAAATGTCGAAACAAACGTAGATACCCCATGGAATGGATCTACGAATGTTTACTGATGAGCATAAAAAACTCATCCCTATATGAGCACATCAGGGACCGAGGAATTCTGCCACTGCCCTGCCGTAAAACATTGAGCTGGTACATTCAGAAAATCAGCTCCTCAACGTACGGGTTTCAGGAGTCGATTTTTGAATGCCTGCGCAGGAAAGGCTCACGGATGGACAAATCTTATAAAAGAGGCACCTCTTTTATAAGATTTGTCCATCCGTGAGCCATTCCTCCGCAGGCATACAAAAATCGACTCCTGAATATATCAACTCCGACTATATATAGTGTTACAAATAACAACATATTATTCGTTGCTTGTCCATGATGTTAATTGCACTCCTTTCTCAGTTGTTTATTTGACCAAATATCTTTAACGTGTGCATAGAATTATCTCATCCGTAAGTACCTATTAAAATGTGAATCACTCCTTGGAAGGGATGCGTGTTGTTGACCGACCTCTTCAGAACACAGGGTTAAAGAGTTGAAAAAACAATGAAATTCGTATTATATACCTGCGTGCCGGATACTAACCTCTTCCAATGGATAGCAGATCGTACTTGGTTGCTCTGAAAACTTTCTGGTCAAATTTAACTTGTACGGGTTGTGCCTTTTTCAATTTTCGACTCTTACTTTCCTTGCACGATTTTATACGCTAGCTGCTCAGATCCTGTTCCTTCCATTGCATGCTCTTTTATACTTGATTTTAACTCGGACTGTAAATAGTATTATTACTTAAATGGTTTTCTTAGTAATAACAAACTTGCTATTGCTTCACCAGTATTCATAAACATGGACTGATTAACATGTAGGTGTCCTGCTATACGACGAAATGAAATTAAGCGAGGCCATTTCATTTAACCGACAAACTCTCAAGTTTGGCGGTTTCGTCGATCTCGAAAAGTACACCCCCGAAGATAAGAAAGGAACAAGAGCAGACCACCCGCTCGTTTTTATGTTCCAACCGTTCAAAGGAGCCTTGGGCTGTTTCCTCAGCAAAGATTCCGTCTCCAGTGCGGTTTTGCATAAATTTGTGGCGGTCCTGCTAGTTCCACCATTTCACCGCTACACGGCTACACATCGTTCCAGCGTTTCTCACAAGCGGTCGCAGGGGCATGCGTTACAATATATACAACCGTCTTTCCCCTAGATCCTAACACCCAGCGCGTCTAGGGCAGGGTGCAGTGACACAGCCCTACTGATGAGTCTGTCACTGTACCCGAGACGAAACGCACAATCTTTTTCTGCCTCTTCCTACCTTACCGACATTTACAGACCTGCACAAGCCGCGGACAAACAACTACAGGAGTAGAGAGCCACACAGGCCGAATCTCTACAAATTGATTTTGGAGTGCGTGGTTCTGCTGGGCAATTCGGGATTCCACGTAGATGCCGTGACTCCACGGAGCTCAACGGAACAGGGGCGTTTGGAATATTTTCGGCATTGATGAAAACAACTTAAGTTGTCCTCATCCCTGCGACGAAAATAAAAGGATGTGGATGCTTTCGGACTTCCCGCATCTTTGGAAATGCTTACGGACCGGTTGCATGAATTGTCGTATCTTCGAGGTAAAAAATAGAATCCAGATAATCGCTGAATTATGAACTGAAAGAACTTCAACTTTTGAGCCCTTCACGTGGTTTTTTAATATAATTCTGCTTTCAGACATCAGATGGGATCGTCAAGAAGGATCACGGGGAAGCACTGTTGCAGTGCGAGAATTTTTCAAAGCCCAATTCAAAATTGGCATACAAACTGTCGCCTGCACATCTGTATCCTGTAGGATATGAGAAAATGAATGTGCCACTAGCGTTCGAGGTTCGGTGCATTAGATGCATCGTTTGAAGCGTACATGTTCAACTGAAAGCAAAATATTGATTTCTGAAATTGTTCCAGTTGTTCTCGCCACAAATTCGCGTCGTCATGGAAATTTACGAGAAGACATGCCCACAACTGAAGGACTCAAAACCGACACGAGATTTTTGCGAACGCGCGCATGACCTGATCACGGCGATGATGTCGCGCCCGCCTCAAACAGCGCTTCGTCCATCCGAATTCTGTTCGTAAAAGAAGGTACGTCAGTTGGAAATTATCGGATAATATCTTGCAGACAAAGTTGAAAAATAGTTAGGAGTTTCAGCACACTTGGCAATATTGCCCATGTTAGAAACACAGGGAATAAAAATAAAGATTACAATTTTATTAAATTTGGTGAGCATATTCTTCAGAACTGCACTCGAAGATACAATTTTTCCACATATTTCTTCTTCACATTTCTGAAGGAATTTCACCGTACAGTTCACGTGCATAGGCATAGCGTTTTCATATATTCTGGGCATAACAAATCTGCTTACGTGTTTCAATGTTTATTTATTTTATAACTAAGCAGGCAAAAATAAATTGAAAAAATGTCTTTTCGCACTTGATGTTTACGAACGTCATCGTCACATTTCGTTAGTTTCATTCATTTTATAAAAAATTACGCCAAGAAAAGGCGATGAAAATAAAAAAATAAAAAAAATGCTTGTGACCTACGCTCGGACTTTAATCCCCCCCCCCCCCCCCCAGGCGCGACATAGTCTTTAATTATTCGATATATTTTTTTTCACATTCCTTTGTTCTTCAAGTTCTTCAAGCCTTCTTCAAGTTGCCATTTCATATACCGACAGCACGTTCATAGCGTTGTCGGTGTATTGATGTCAACATTATCTCAGTGAACAATGGAATACTTGGATTTTCTTATATGCAATATTGCAGTGCTGACCGTACATTATTTCTTGTAAAGAAGGTTAGGGCTTTTCGTTTCCATCGTCATGTTTACTGGAACAACAAATGTACCTGTCCATTTAATGAACTTTTTGGGATTTGTACGGTTTCATGAATACGCCCTACAAATTTCAAATACTTTAACCATATCGTGGAAAAGACATGAACAATTAGAAAACGTCATTGTTTGTAACTTTTCATCGGATCTCATGTAAAAGTCGTGGTCCTCAACATTGAATATTTCGATTGCTGGACGGTGGAACTTTATTCAATTTCTTACACATAACAATTCAGCAAAAAAAAATCATGTAAAGTTTCGGAAAATTGTTTAGAAAAATGTTATCGAATGATTTTGTTTATACTTCATACCTCGTATTATGACCATGACGCAAGTAAATCCTTCAAGTGGCTTGCTTGAAATAATTTGTTGAAATGATAAAATTAATTTATATTGCTTGCGACGTGATAAAGATTACGATCAATTTTTCTCGTACTACCAGTAATAGTGTTATTAATACCCAGTAACATTTTACTGTCTTCAGGTTTTCGCAGGTTCACCTATAAACCTCAAGGATAATTCGGATGATGAACGTTGGATTTACCGTTATCGCAATTCGTTCAATTTCGCAGGAATACTTCAATAAATTGTCGTGGCGATAAACTTGTTCTTTTTTTTTGGAGGATCGTTGCACACTATCAGCGAATCTTTCAGGCTGGTAATAATTTCTAGAGAGAGTTGGTGTTAGAATGTTTCAACTTGTCATTACTCGTGATCACGGTGACTTGGACCCTTCATTTCCTTCTTCTCCTTGCACGATATCAGCTAACTCTGAAATTTTATTTGCAGTCCTTGTACGTGATGGTTTTCAATTTTGTTATGTGCTTGTGTGAACCAAACATTGATTTGTATTTTGTACGTTTTCTCATTCCTGTTTTTGCAATATTTTGTACATTTTTTCCGCGCACCTACTTACATTTATGTTCCATTTTCATTTCTGAAACACTCACCCCTCTACATCATTATAGTGCTTCTTGAAACGCATAGCAATGATTTTCTCATTCATTCCTGCTATAACTAGGCCATTTCAAGTTTCCTGACGTACTTGAATAAGTGGGAGTCTTTAGTACGGTGGAAAGAGTTGCCCATATCGTCAAGTACCCTTGAGGGCTTGAAAGTGACCCTAGGAGGAACCCTCGAAATCCTGGATGCTTTGCACTCAGAGTCTAATTTTGAGTACTTGATGACCGCACGCTTGAACCAAGATGCCTTGGAAGTATGTTGAATTTCTTTACTTTCACTATTATTTTGCTTTTTGTATTATAAGACCTAGTATTTTATCGCATTTGTCGCTCGGCTTACTTTTTTCTCAAATCAGAAAAGTTGTGTTGTTATTCATTGATATATTTTTCTCTGTTAAACATAATGCAATGAGATTCATAAAACTACGATTGTTTCAGAGGTTCTTCGGTATGATGCGCAGTGCTGGCGGTAGCAACGACCATCCAGACCCTCAATTCTTCGCCCAGCTCTTCCGATTGTTATGCTCTAATACGTTAGTGAAGCCTCCAAGAGAAAGTAATGTCGAAGGATCGGAGATACTGGAAGCATTAATGCAGACCACAGATTCGTTGGCCACTGCATCGACACCCCGTACTGAATGGCTGAGATCCATTGATAGCATGCTGGAACAAGTACGCGTCGTAAAAGTCCCCACGGAAAGTTACCAGCAGGATTATAATTACGAGGCCATACTGTCGATGGATTTTAGCACGTGGAAAGATAGCACGCACGACCATACTTATGACGTTACTCGTACTAGTGCAGAGGTGCAATGCTACATCGCTGGTTTCGTTGTCCAATCGATGACGAAGAAACTGAAGTGCCACGACTGCATCGAATCTCTGAAGTCCACGGATGTAGCCGTCAGTGATCCAACCCACGCCGCAATCGATCTCTTGGAGAAGTTTGGAGGGTTGATTCGGCCCAATGAGCCCTTGGTCCAACTAACCGAGTTCCTGGAATCAGCTGTATTGGACGTTACCGCCAAGTTTGGTATACACGTCGATACGATCAAAACTATTTTCCGGAGAGTTTCGTCAATTCAAACATGTCTATGGTTGGTTGTGCCGATCACTATATGAGTTGCAAGCAAAAGATCGTTGACTTTTATATAGTCATGAGAGCTTTCTTCTTGACCAACTCGCACAACGCCAACCAACATGAGAGTCGTGTCAAAACGAAACGGTGTCGGGAAAATGCTAAGCTGTATTAGACGTTGCAATTATTTGAAGGTGAGCCGATTTTTCGGGTACCTAATTGACTGATTTGATACTTAAAAGTTGTCGTTGCCGTAATTTTTGTAAATTTGTCGACGCTGGCTTTAACCCATTTCAGACGAAAACGCCACTCTCGGTGCACCGTACTTTAGCGGCTTATAACTAATAGTAGTGGCATTAGAAAAATTAAAAACGATAACAGTTTTATAATTCAACATGAGCTCTTTTTGCTAGTGTCCATAATAATTGTGCTAAAAAATTAATATTATCGAAACAGCTCTTTAAACAGAAAAACCCTGATTTTTTCAAACCGTATTTTGTTTCAAATCGAGTTTTGAAGGGGTTTTCGGCCTGCAGTGACCCTGGAACCCCACTGAACGCTGGAATAAATGTTTGGACATTGATAATATGCGATTTGGAAATGGATGTACCTCCCTAATGTATTGAAAATGGCGCCCAGACTTCACAAATTTTGCTGAAACATTCACCAATTTTTAATAAAAAAATTATGCACTTTTTCGGAAAATTTCTTAGGATCACTCGAAAAATACACTTTAATTTTCCGAAATCAATATGAGCTTTTCTTTTAACTTTGAAAATAGTTCATTTTTTGTAAAATTTACAGAAATGCTCCAAAAATTCGGAAAAAATTGGGCGCACTCTTCAAGTGATTTGAAGAACTCTCTGTTCTACATATTTTTTCATAACAATGCATTATTAAAAAAAACGATATTCATGAATGTGTTCTATAATTGCATACTACTGTCACCTTCCAAACATTTTTTCTCCCAAATAATGCACTATTACGGAAAATTTTTAAGAATATAAAATGCTTAAAATTACTGTATTAATGCCCCCAAACTTGTTCACAATTGTTTGATGATTCCTTTCATTTTTACAAACAAAAAAATGACTATTTTCGCTAAAGTGCACTGAGAGTCGCGGTTAAACTTGTACTTATAAAGATAATTCTGCAGAACAGGCTTGGTTACGTTTCTATTGTTACAGGTAATCGTCAATATCACAACAGACATCGGAGCGAGGATGGCGAGAATACAGCGATCCTCGGTCGCGGGGGTATATTCGACTGGTCAAGCAACCTCTTAGCCGGGATATAATTTGCAGCGACCCGCAACCTCATTATCAGACGGATAAGACGATCATCCGGCTGCATCGAGAGGTTTGGCCTCGATGAGGAACCGTAAATCAAGAACACCACTAGTCAGGACGCCTGGGAAGCCTCAAGATCAATCTGGGATGATGATTGAGTGTCGAAGTTCTGACACAGACGATGAAGACGGTAAACAGAGAGTTAAAAAATCTTGCAGATCGCTCAAGTTAAGTCTTCAATTGCACTACATCAAATCAAGTATTATAATTCACAGAAGTTTCCAATGCTCCGACAATCTTATGGCTCAATGGAAGATAGTAGGCGAAATTGATCACTAGCCAGCACCATGACGCAGCTGAGAAATCTTCTGCGAGAGATCGAGGCAGCCTGGGACACCAATGTGGACGGTCTTCGTTGTAGGCACAGCCAGGATTTCGAACAGCCACGTTTTGGGTCAAGAAGTTACCACGGTTTCGTTTTTAGTAATTCGCGTCCCAAGAGCAACTTACACATTGAAACGTTTTGCATAAAATGTAACGATGCAATATTGGTCATGTTGAATTGCCTGATGTTTTTTTTTTTAATTTAACCAGACGATCAATTTTCCGTCCATTGTCCATCGTCAATACCGCAAATGTACGTCCGCAAATTTAAAAATGGATATCGTTCGAACAAACAGTAATTACAGACATTTATTAATTCTCTCCAATTTATACGAAGATGGTTATTATTTTATAAAACTCAAATCTGCTCCGAATGAGCTATTCTTCATTCACCAAAAGGATTTCTTATCACATAACTTTTGAATAATTTTGTATTTACCTAGCTAGTAAGGACAAATATTCTTTTTAACGTTACATTTTCAACATATTGTAGGCAAGTATTAATTAAGTTAAAAGTATGCTGAAAACCGACCTAAAACATGTCTGCGTCACGAATTTTATCAGAGCGAATCAACGTCAATGAAACACTAACTTCAGATTTTCATTACTTTCAAAAATGTTTCATTAATATACAATTAAACGAAAGAAAATTACATTACTCTTATGCTACGATCACCAAGAATGACTACGACCGTGTTGAAAACGGGTTGTTTCTTTTATATATTTTATTATACATGTTTTTTTAAATTTAATTATATATATATTGTAACGGGTGTTAATTCGTTACAAATAAATTTATAGGTTCGGGGACTCGAACAGGGAAGAAATTAGTAGAAACTCAGGTGTTTTGGGTATTTTTAACAAAATATGATTTATTCAAGTTTTTTATGGCTCGATATAAAATAAAATAATGCTATGTATGAGTGTAATGTGATGTTTGTGTTGTTTTATAGTGTGTTTCGCAATATATTTCTCGGTCGGTCAATTACTGATTACTCGCACGGTACAATTCGGTCGGCTTGAGCTTTTATCCTGGATCGATATCGATTATCACGTGTGTTCGCTAGCGGCGCGGTAGGTATCGATGCTTGGCCTATAGCGCCACGGTACTTTCCCTTGTGACTTTCCCTTCGAGCGCGTCTAGTCACCGCGCTCTCTCGCTCGTGGCGCTAGGACTCGCGCTCGACGGGTCTCAGGAGCTCCATAAACTTGGCCGCCGACTATGGAAATATCGAATTTTTTTTTACGCCAATCGATTGTTAGTCGTTTGTTAGTGTTTGTTAGACAAAACCCAGCGTTTGTTAGACTTTATTTATTGAATAAAACAAAAAACAAATTTATGCCAAAGTTGGCCGCAGAAAATGGTTTTCTAGTGATTTCGAACTTTTTTTCGTGACCAATCGATTGATAGTCGTTTGTTAGTGATTGTTAGTCGGTTTAAATCGTTTGTTAGAGCTCAATTATTATTAAATTAATGAAAAACTTTTCGGCCCTAGAGCGCGCTGCGAGCGACGTGAAGTTGTCAGCATCACCGCAACGAACACTTGAGGCTGTGGACATGTAACTCGTCAATTTCAGCAAAACGATGATTCTTATAATTCTATTCGATTGCTAGACGAATGCTAGTAATTGTTAGTGAATTTTCATCGTTTGTTAGAGTTCCATTTTTATTTAATCGCTGAAAAACTTTTCGACACTAGGACGCACTGCATGACACGGCGGTTGGCAGCATCGCCGCGACAGCTGATGAGGGGTTTGCACATGTCACTCATCAATTTCCGCCAAACGTTGATTCTTGTCCTTCTATTACATTGTTAGACGATGGCTAGTGATTGTTACTTAATTTTCATCGTTTGTTAGAGCTCCATTTTTATTTAATCGCCGAAAAACGTTTCGGCGCAAGGGCGCGCTTCATGTCGAGGAGGTTGGCAGCAGCGCCGCGACACCTGATTACGGGTTTGCGCATTTAACTCATCAATTTCCGCGAAACGTTGATTCTTATCATTCCATTAGATTGTTAGGCGATCGCTAGTAATTGTTAGTAAATTTTCATCGTTTGTTAGAGCGTTAATTTTATTTTATCGCTGAAAAACTTTTCGGCTCTAGAGCGCGCTCCAGGTCGCGAAGGTTGGCTGCATTGCCGCGACAGCGGCTTACGGGTTTACACATGTAAGACGTTAATTTCCACAAAACGCTGATTCTTGTCATTCTATTACATTGTCAGACGAATGTTAGTGATTGTTAGTAAATTTTCATCGTTTGTTAGAACTCCATTTTTATTTAATCGCCGAAAAACTTTTCGGTGTTAGAGCACGCTTCATGTCGCGGAGGCTGGCAGCATCGCCGCGACAGCTGCTTTCGGGATTGCGCATTTAACTCGTCAATTTCCCCAAAACGTTAACTCTTATCATTCTATTAGATTGTTAGACGATCGCTAGTGATTGTTAGTTAATTTCTATCGTTTGTTAGAGCTCCATTTTTATTTAATCGTTGAAAAACTTTTCGGCCCTAGAGCGCGCTGCGGGTCGTGAAGGTTGGCTGCATCACCGCGACAGCGGCTTACGGGTTTACACATGTAAGACGACAATTTCAACAAAACGTTGATTCTTGTCATTCTATTACATTGTCAGACGTATCTTATTGATTGTTAGAGAATTTTCATCGTTTGATAGAGCTCCATTTTTATTTAATCGCCGAAAAACTTTTCGGTGCTAGAAGACGCTTCATGTCGCGGAGGTTGGCAGCATCGACGCGACAGCTGCTTTCGGGTTTGCGCATTTAACTCGTCAATTTCCCCAAAACGTTAACTCTTATCATTCTATTAGATTGTTAGACGATCGCTAGTGATTGTTAGTTAATTTCTATCGTTTGTTAGAGCTCTATTTTTATTTAATCGTTGAAAAACTTTTCGGCGCTAGAGCGCGCTGCGGGTCGTGAAGGTTGGCTGCATCGCCGCGACAGCGGCTTACGGGTTTACACATGTAAGACGACAATTTCAACAAAACGTTGATTCTTGTCATTCTATTACATTGTGAGACGTATCTTATTGATTGTTAGAGAACTTTCATCGGTTGTTAGAGCTCCATTTTTATTTAGTCGCCAAAAAACTTTTCGGTGCTAGAGGACGCTTCATGTCGCGGAGGTTGGCAGCATCGCCGCGACAGCTGCTTACGGGTTTGCACATGTACCGCACAATTACCGCAAAACGTTGACTCTTATCATTCTATTAGATTGTTAGACGATCGCTAGTGATTGTTAGTTAATTTCTATCGTTTGTTAGAGCTCCATTTTTATTTGATCGCTGAGAAACTTTCCGGCGCTAGAGCGCGCTGCCGGTCGCGAAGGTTGGCTGCATCGCCGCTACAGCGGCTTACGGGATTGCACATATAAATCGTCATATTCCACAAAACGTTGATTCTTGTCATTCTATTACATTGTCAGACGAATGTTAGTGAATGTTAGAGAATTTTCATCGTTTGTTAGAGCTCCATTTTTATTTAATCGCCGAAAAACTTTTCGGTTCTAGAGGACGCTTCATGTCGCGGAAGTTGGCAGCATCGCCGCGACAGCTGCTTCCGGGTTTGCACATGTACCGCACAATTACCGCAAAACGTTGACTCTTATCATTCGATTAGATTGATAGACGATCGCTAGTGATTGTTAGCTAATTTCTATCGTTTGTTAGAGCTCCATTTTTATTTAATCGCTGAAAAACTATTCGGCGCTAGAGCGCGCTGAAGGTCGCGAAGGTTGGCTGCAACGCCGCGACGGCGGCATACGGGTTTACGCATGTAAGACGTCAATTTCCACAAAACGTTGATTCTTGTCAATCTATTACATTGTCAGACGAATGTTAGTGATTGTTAGTGAATTTTCATCGTTTGTTAGAACGCCATTTTTATTTAATCGCCGAAAAACTTTTCGGTGTTAGAGCACGCTTCATGTCGCGGAGGTTGGCAGCATCGCCGCGACAGCTGCTTTCGGGCTTTCGCATTTAACTCGTCAATTTCCGCAAAACGTTAACTCTAATCATTCTATTAGATTGTTAGACGATCGCTAGTGATTGTTAGTTAATTTCTATCGTTTGTTAGAGCTCCATTTTTATTTAATCGTTGAAAAACTTTTCGGCGCTAGAGCGCGCTGCAGGTCGTGAAGGTTGGCTACATCGCCGCGACAGCGGCTTACGGGTTTACACATGTAAGACGTCAATTTCAACAAAACGATGATTCTTGTCATTCTATTACATTGTCAGACGAATGTTATTGATTGTTAGAGAATTTTCATCGTTTGTTAGAGCTCCATTTTTATTTAATCGCCGAAAAACTTTTCGGTGCTAGAACACGCTTCATGTCGCGGAGGTTGGCAGCATCGTCGCGACAGGTGCTTACGGCTTTGCGCATGCAACTCGTTAATTTGAGCAAGACGTTGATTCTTAGCATTCTATTAGAATGTTAGACATCGCTAGTGATTGTTAGTTAATTTCTTTCGTTTGTGAGAGCTCCGTTTTTAATTAATCGCTGAGAAACTTTTCGGCGCAAGAGCGCGCTGCAGGTCGCGAAGGTTGGCTGCATCGCCGCGACACCGGCTTACGGGTTGACACATGTAAGACGTCAATTTCAACAAAACGTTGATTCTTGTCATTCTATTACATTGTCAGACGTATCTTATTGATTGTTAGAGAATTTTCATCGTTTGTTAGAGCTCCATCTTTATTTAATCGCCGAAAAACTTTTCCGTGCTAGAAGACGCTTCATGTCGCGGAGGCTGGCAGCATCGTCGCGACAGCTGCTTACGGCTTTGCGCATGCAACTCGTTAATTTGAGCAAAACGTTGATTCTTATCATTCTATTAGAATGTTAGACATCGCTAGTGATTGTTAGTTAATTTCTTTCGTTTGTTAGAGCTCCATTTTTATTTGATCGCTGAGAAATTTTCCGGCGCTAGAGCGCGCTGCCGGTCGCGAAGGTTGGCTGCATCGCCGCTACAGCGGCTTACGGGATTTCACATATAAATCGTCAATTTCCACAAAACGTTGATTCTTGTCATTCTATTACATTGTCAGACGTAGGTTAGTGATTGTTAGAGAACTTTCATCGTTTGTTAGAGCCCCATTTTTATTTAATCGCCGAAAAACTTTTCGGTGCTAGAACACGCTTCATGTCGCGGAAGTTGGCAGCATCGTCACGACAGCTGATTTCGGGTTTGCGCATTTAACTCGTCAATTTCCGCAAAACGTTGACTCCTATCATTCTATTAGATTGTTAGACGATCGTTAGTGATTGTTAGTTAATTTTCATCGTTTGTTAGAGCGTAATTTTTATTTAATCGCTGAATCACTTTT
Source organism: Ophion costatus (assembly GCA_951751655.1). Taxonomy (NCBI): domain Eukaryota; kingdom Metazoa; phylum Arthropoda; class Insecta; order Hymenoptera; family Ichneumonidae; genus Ophion; species Ophion costatus. The sequence continues at coordinate 7,446,500 of OX632357.1, read as the reverse complement.
CGGCCCTAGAGCGCGCTGCATGTCGCGGAGGCTGGCAGCATCGCCGCGACAGCTGCTTACGGGTTTGCGCATTTAACTCGTTAATTTCCGCAAAACGTTGATTCTTATCATTCCATTAGATTGTTAGACGATCGCTAGTGATTGTTAGGTAATTTTCATCGTTTGTTAGAGCTCAAATTTTATTTTATCGCTGAAAAACTTTTCGGCGCTAGAGCGCCCTGCAGGTCGTGAAGGTTGGCTGCATCGCCGCGACAGCGGCTTACGGGTTTACACATGTAAGACGTCAATTTCAACAAAACGTTGATTCTTGTCATCCTATTACATTGTCAGACGTATCTTAGTGATTGTTAGAGAATTTTCATCGTTTGTTAGAGCTCCATCTTTATTTAATCGCCGAAAAACTTTTCCGTGCTAGAAGACGCTTCATTTCGCGGAGGTTGGCAGCATCGTCGCGACAGCTGCTTACGGCTTTGCGCATGCAACTCGTTAATTTGAGCAAAACGTTGATTCTTATCATTCTATTAGATTGTTAGACATCGCTAGTGATTGTTAGTTAATTTCTTTCGTTTGTTAGAGCTCCATTTTTATTTGATCGCTGAGAAACTTTCCGGCGCTAGAGCGCGCTGCCGGTCGCGAAGGTTGGCTGCATCGCCGCTACAGCGGCTTACGGGATTGCGCATATAAATTGTCAATTTCCACAAAACGTTGATTCTTGTCATTCTATTACATTGTCAGACGAATGTTAGTGATTGTTAGAGAATTTTCATCGTTTGTTAGAGCTCCATTTTTATTTAATCGCCGCAAAACTTTTCGGTGCAAGAGGACGCTTCATGTCGCGTAAGTTGGCAGCATCGCCACGACAGCTGCTTTCGGGTTTGCGCATTTAATTCGTCAATTTCCGCAAAACGTTGACTCCTATCATTCTATTAGATTGTTAGACGATCGTTAGTGATTGTTAGTTAATTTTCATCGTTTGTTAGAGCGTAATTTTTACTTAATCGCTGAATCACTTTTCGGCCCTAGAGCGCGCTGCATGTCGCGGAGGTTGGCAGCATCGCCGCGACAGCTGCTTACGGGTTTGCGCATTTAACTCGTTAATTTCCGCAAAACGTTGATTCTTATCATTCCATTAGATTGTTAGACGATCGCTAGTGATTGTGAGTTAATTTTCATCGTTTGTTAGAGCTCAAATTTTATTTTATCGCTGAAAAACTGTTCGGCGCTAGAGCGCCCTGCAGGTCGTGAACGTTGGCTGCATCGCCGCGACAGCGGCTTACGGGTTTACACATGTAAGACGTCAATTTCAACAAAACGTTGATTCTTGTCATTCTATTACATTGTCAAACGTATCTTATTGATTGTTAGAGAATTTTCATCGTTTGTTAGAGCTCCATCTTTATTTAATCGCCGAAAAACTTTTCCGTGCTAGAAGACGCTTCATGTCGCGGAGGTTGGCAGCATCGTCGCGACAGCTGCTTACGGCTTTGCGCATGCAACTCGTTAATTTGAGCAAAACGTTGATTCTTATCATTCTATTAGATTGTTAGACATCGCGAGTGATTGTTAGTTAATTTCTTTCGTTTGTTAGAGCTCCATTTGTATTTGATCGCTGAGAAATTTTCCGGCGCTAGAGCGCGCTGCCGGTCGCGAAGGTTGGCTGCATCGCCGCTACGGCGGCTTACGGGATTTCACATATAAATCGTCAATTTCCACAAAACGTTGATTCTTGTCATTCTATTACATTGTCAGACGTAGGTTAGTGATTGTTAGAGAATTTTCGTCGTTTGTTAGAGCTCCATTTTTATTTAATTGCCGAAAAACTTTTCGGTGCTAGAACACGCTTCATGTCGCGGAGGTTGGCAGCATCGTCACGACAGCTGCTTTCGGGTTTGCGCATTTAACTCGTCAATTTCCGCAAAACGTTGACTCCTATCATTCTATTAGATTGTTAGACGATCGTTAGTGATTGTTAGTTAATTTTCATCGTTTGTTAGAGCGTAATTTTTATTTAATCGCTGAATCACTTTTCGGCCCTTGAGCGCTCTGCATGTCGCGGAGGTTGGCAGCATCGCCGCGACAGCTGCTTACGGGTTTGCGCATTTAACTCGTTAATTTCCGCAAAACGTTGATTCTTATCATTCCATTAGATTGTTAGACGATCGCTAGTGATTGTTAGTTAATTTTCATCGTTTGTTAGAGCTCAAATTTTATTTTATCGCTGAAAAACTGTTCGGCGCTAGAGCGCCCTGCAGGTCGTGAAGGTTGGCTGCATCGCCGCGACAGCGGCTTACGGGTTTACACATGTAAGACGTCAATTTCAACAAAACGTTGATTCTTGTCATTCTATTCCATTGTCAAACGTATCTTATTGATTGTTAGAGAATTTTCATCGTTTGTTAGAGCTCCATCTTTATTTAGTCGCCGAAAAACCTTTCCGTGCTAGAAGACGCTTCATGTCGCGGAGGTTGGCAGCATCGTCGCGACAGCTGCTTACGGCTTTGCGCATGCAACTCGTTAATTTGAGCATAACGTTGATTCTTATCATTCTATTAGATTGTTAGACATCGCTAGTGATTGTTAGTTAATTTCTTTCGTTTGTTAGAGCTCCATTTTTATTTGATCGCTGAGAAATTTTCCGGCGCTAGAGCGCGCTGCCGGTCGCGAAGGTTGGCTGCATCGCCGCTACAGCGGCTTACGGGATTTCACATATAAATCGTCAATTTCCACAAAACGTTGATTCTTGTCATTCTATTACATTGTCAGACGTAGGTTAGTGATTGTTAGGGAATTTTCATCGTTTGTTAGAGCTCCATTTTTATTTAATTGCCGAAAAACTTTTCGGTGCTAGAACACGCTTCATGTCGCGGAGGTTGGCAGCATCGTCACGACAGCTGCTTTCGGGTTTGCGCATTTAACTCGTCAATTTCCGCAAAACGTTGACTCCTATCATTCTATTAGATTGTTAGACGATCGTTAGTGATTGTTAGTTAATTTTCATCGTTTGTTAGAGCGTAATTTTTATTTAATCGCTGAATCACTTTTCGGCCCTCGAGCGCTCTGCATGTCGCGGAGATTGGCAGCATCGCCGCGACAGCTGCTTACGGGTTTGCGCATTTAACTCGTTAATTTCCGCAAAACGTTGATTCTTATCATTCCATTAGATTGTTAGACGATCGCTAGTGATTCTTAGTTAATTTTCATCGTTTGTTAGAGCTCAAATTTTATTTTATCGCTGAAAAACTGTTCGGCGCTAGAGCGCCCTGCAGGTCGTGAAGGTTGGCTGCATCGCCGCGACAGCGGCTTACGGGTTTACACATGTAAGACGTCAATTTCAACAAAACGTTGAATCTTGTCATTCTATTACATTGTCAGACGTATCTTATTGATTGTTAGAGAATTTTCATCGTTTGTTAGAGCTCCATCTTTATTTAATCGCCGAAAAACGTTTCCGTGCTAGAAGACGCTTCATGTCGCGGAGGTTGGCAGCATCGTCGCGACAGCTGCTTACGGCTTTGCGCATGTAACTCGTTAATTTGAGCAAAACGTTGATTCTTATCATTCTATTAGATTGTTAGACATCGCTAGTGATTGTTAGTTAATTTCTTTCGTTTGTTAGAGCTCCATTTTTATTTGATCACTGAGAAATTTTCCGGCGCTAGAGCGCGCTGCCGGTCGCGAAGGTTGGCTGCATCGCCGCTACAGCGGCTTACGGGATTTCACATATAAATCGTCAATTTCCACAAAACGTTGATTCTTGTCATTCTATTACATTGTCAGATGTATGTTAGTGATTGTTAGAGAATTTTCATCGTTTGTTAGAGCTCCATTTTTATTTAATCGCCGAAAAACTTTTCGGTGCTAGAACACGCTTCATGTCGCGGAGGTTGGCAGCATCGTCACGACAGCTGCTTTCGGGTTTGCGCATTTAACTCGTCAATTTCCGCAAAACGTTGACTCCTATCTTTCTATTAGATTGTTAGACGATGGTTAGTGATTGTTAGTTAATTTTCATCGTTTGTTAGAGCGTAATTTTTATTTAATCGCTGAATCACTTTTCGGCCCTAGAGTGCGCTGCATGTCGCGGAGGTTGGCAGCATCGTCGCGAAAGATGCTTACGGCTTTGCGTATGTAACTGGTTATTTTGAGCAAAACGTTGATTCTTATCATTCTATTAGATTGTTTGACGATCGCTAGTGATTGTTAGTTAATTTCTTTCGTTTGTTAGAGGTCCATTTTTATTTAATCGCTGAGAAACTTTTCGGCGCTAGAGCGCGCTGCAGGTCGCGAAGGTTGGCCCCATCGCCGCGACAGCGGCTTACGGGTTTACACATATAAATCGTCAATTTCCACAAAACGTTGATTCTTGTCATTCTATTACATTGTCAGACGAATGTTAGTGATTGTTAGAGAATTTTCATCGTTTGGTAGAGCTCCATTTTTATTTAATCGCCGAAAAACTTCGGTGCTAGTGGACGCTTCATGTCGCGGAGGTTGGCAGCGTCGCCGCGACAGCTATTTACGGGTTTGGACATGTACCGCACAATTACCGCAAAACGTTGACTCTTATCATTCTATTAGATTGTTAGACGATCGCTAGTGATTGTTAGTTAATTTCTATCGATTGTTAGAGCTCCAATTTTATTTAATCGCTGAAAAACTTTTCGGCGCTAGAGCGCGCTGAAGGTCGCGAAGGTTGGCTGCAGCGCCGCGACGGCGGCTTACGGGTTTACACATGTAAGACGTCAATTTCCACAAAACGTTGTTTCTTGTCATTCTATTACATTGTCAGACGAATGTTAGTGATTGTTAGAGAATTTTCATCGTTTGTTAGAACGCCATTTTTATTTAATCGCCGAAAAACTTTTCGGTGTTAGAGCACGCTTCATGTCGCGGAGGTTGGCAGCATCGCCGTGACAGCTGCATCCGGGTTTGCGCATTTAACTCGTCAATTTCCGCAAAACGTTAACTCTTATCATTCTATTAGATTGTTAGACGATCGCTAGTGATTGTTAGTTAATTTCTATCGTTTGTTAGAGCTCCATTTTTATTTAATCGCTGAAAATCTTTTCGGCGCTAGAGCGCGCTGCAGGTCGCGAAGGTTGGCCCCATCGCCGCCACAGCGGCTTACGGCTTTACACATGTAAGACGTCAATTTCCACAAAACGCTGATTCTTGTCATTCTATTACATTGTCAGACGAATGTTAGTGATTGTTAGAGAATTTTCATCGTTTGTTAGAACTCCATTTTTATTTAATCGCCGAAAAACTTTTCGGTGTTAGAGCACGCTTCATGTCGCGGAGGTTGGCAGCATCGCCGCGACAGCTGCTTTTCGGTTTGCGCATTTAACTCGTCAATTTCCCCAAAACGTTAACTCTTATCATTCTATTAGATTGTTAGACGATCTAATATTAGTTAGTGATTGTTAGTTAATTTCTATCGTTTGTTAGAGCTCCATTTTTATTTAATCGTTGAAAAACTTTTCGGCGCTAGAGCGCGCTGCGGGTCGTGAAGGTTGGCTGCATCGCCGCGACAGCGGCTTACGGGTTTACACATGTAAGACGTTAATTTCCACAAAACGCTGATTCTTGTCATTCTATTACATTGTCAGACGAATGCTAGTGATTGTTAGAGAATTTTCATCGTTTGTTAGAACTCCATTTGTATTTAATCGCCGAAAAACTTTTCGGTGTTAGAGCACGCTTCATGTCACGGAGGTTGGCAGCATCGCCGCGACAGCTGCTTTCGGGTTTGCGCATTTAACTCGTCAATTTCCGCAAAACGTTGGCTCCTATCATTCTATTAGATTGTTAGAAGATCGTTAGTGATTGTTAGTTCATTTTCATCGTTTGTTAGAGCGTAATTTTTATTTAATCGCTGAATCACTTTTCGGCCCTAGAGCGCGCTGCATGTCGCGGAGGTTGGCAGCATCGTCGCGACAGATGCTTACAGCTTTGCGCATGTAACTGGTTATTTTGAGCAAAACGTTGATTCTTATCATTCTATTAGCTTGTTTGACGATCGCTAGTGATTGTTAGTTAATTTCTTTCGTTTGTTAGAGGTCCATTTTTATTTAATCGCTGAGCAACTTTTCGGCGCTAGAGCGCGTTGCAGGTCGCGAAGGTTGGCCCCATCGCGGCGACAGCGGCTGACGGGTTTACACATATAAATCGTCAATTTCCACAAAACGTTGATTCGACCAGGACGCACAATTAGGAATATCGAGCAAAAAAGGCTCGTGATCAGATCGAGGTTTGAGATGTTCACGCTTTTTTTTTAATTCTCTATTTCGTCGATCTTTTGCACCGATTCGCTATTTTTAATTAAAATTATATACGTTTATCGCGGCCATAGCGGCGATGCTGCCAGCCTCCGCGACATGCACCGCGCTCTTGAGCCGAAAAGTTTCTCAGCGAGTAAATAAAAATGGAGATCTAACAAACAAAAGAAATTGACTAACAATCACTCGCGATCGTCAAACAATCTAATAGAATGACAAGAATCAACGTTTTGCTCAAAATAACCAGTTACATGCGCAAAGCCGTAAGCATCTGTCGCGACGATGCTGCCAACCTCCGGGACATGCAGCGCGCACTAGGGCCGAAAAGTTTTTCGGCGATTAAATAAAAATGGAGCTCTAACAAACGATGAAAATTCTCTAACAATCAATAAGATACGTCTGACAATGTAATAGAACGACATGAATCAACGTTTTGTTGAAATTGTCGTCTTACATGTGTAAACCCGTAAGCCGCTGTTGCGGCGATGCAGCCAACCTTCACGACCCGCAGCGCGCTCTAGCGCCGAAAAGTTTTTCAACGATTAAATAAAAATGGAGCTCTAACAAACGATAGAAATTAACTAACAATCACTAACTAACATTAGATCGTCTAACAATCTAATAGAATGATAAGAGTTAACGTTTTGGGGAAATTGACGAGTTAAATGCGCAAACCGAAAAGCTGCTGTCGCGGCGATGCTGCCAACCTCCGCGACATGAAGCGTGCTCTAACACCGAAAAGTTTTTCGGCGATTAAATAAAAATGGAGTTCTAACAAACGATGAAAATTCTCTAACAATCACTAACATTCGTCTGACAATGTAATAGAATGACAAGAATCAGCGTTTTGTGGAAATTGACGTCTTACATGTGTAAACCCGTAAGCCGCTGTGGCGGCGATGGGGCCAACCTTCGCGACCTGCAGCGCGCTCTAGCGCCGAAAAGTTTTTCAGCGATTAAATAAAAATGGAGCTCTAACAAACGATAGAAATTAACTAACAATCACTAGCGATCGTCTAACAATCTAATAGAATGATAAGAGTTAACGTTTTGCGGAAATTGACGAGTTAAATGCGCAAACCCGAATGCAGCTGTCACGGCGATGCTGCCAACCTCCGCGACATGAAGCGTGCTCTAACACCGAAAAGTTTTTCGGCGATTAAATAAAAATGGCGTTCTAACAAATGATGAAAATTCTCTAACAATCACTATCATTCGTCTGACAATGTAATAGAATGACAAGAATCAACGTTTTGTGGAAATTGACGTCTTACATGTGTAAACCCGTAAGCCGCCGTCGCGGCGTTGCAGCCAACCTTCGCGACCTTCAGCGCACTCTAGCGCCGAAAAGTTTTTCAGCGATTAAATAAAAATGGAGCTCTAACAAACGATAGAAATTAACTAACAATCACTAGCGATCGTCTAACAATCTAATAGAATGATAAGAGTCAACGTTTTGCGGTAATTGTGCGGTACATGTCCAAACCCGTAAATAGCTGTCGCGGCGATGCTGCCAACCTCCGCGACATGAAGCGTCCGCTAGCACCGAAGTTTTTCGGCGATTAAATAAAAATGGAGCTCTAACAAACGATGAAAATTCTCTAACAATCACTAACATTCGTCTGACAATGTAATAGAATGACAAGAATCAACGTTTTGTGGAAATTGACGCTTTATATGTGTAAACCCGTAAGCCGCTGTCGCGGCGATGGGGCCAACTTTCGCGACATGCAGCGCGCTCTAGCGCCGAAAAGTTTCTCAGCGATTAAATAAAAATGGACCTCTAACAAACGAAAGAAATTAACTGACAATCACTAGCGATCGTCAAACAATCTAATAGAATGATAAGAATCAACGTTTTGCTCAAAATAACCAGTTACATGCGCAAAGCCGTAAGCATCTGTCGCGACGATGCTGCCAACCTCCGCGACATGCAGCGCGCTCTAGGGCCGAAAAGTGATTCAGCGATTAAATAAAAATTACGCTCTAACAAACGATGAAAATTAACTAACAATCACTAACGATCGTCTAACAATCTAATAGAATGATAGGAGTCAACGTTTTGCGGAAATTGACGAGTTAAATGCGCAAACCCGAAAGCAGCTGTCGTGACGATGCTGCCAACCTCCGCGACATGAAGCGTGTTCTAGCACCGAAAAGTTTTTCGGCGATTAAATAAAAATGGAGCTCTAACAAACGATGAAAATTCTCTAACAATCACTAACCTACGTCTGACAATGTAATAGAATGACAAGAATCAACGTTTTGTGGAAATTGACGATTTATATGTGAAATCCCGTAAGCCGCTGTAGCGGCGATGCAGCCAACCTTCGCGACCGGCAGCGCGCTCTAGCGCCGGAAAATTTCTCAGCGATCAAATAAAAATGGAGCTCTAACAAACGAAAGAAATTAACTAACAATCACTAGCGATGTCTAACAATCTATTAGAATGATAAGAATCAACGTTTTGCTCAAATTAACGAGTTGCATGCGCAAAGCCGTAAGCAGCTGTCGCGACGATGCTGCCAGCCTCCGCGACATGAAGCATCTTCTAGCACGGAAAAGTGTTTCGGCGATTAAATAAAGATGGAGCTCTAACAAACGATGAAAATTCTCTAACAATCAATAAGATACGTCTGACAATGTAATAGAATGACAAGAATCAACGTTTTGTTGAAATTGACGTCTTACATGTGTAAACCCGTAAGCCGGTGTCGCGGCGATGCAGCCAACCTTCGCGACCTGCAGCGCGCTCTAGCGCCGAAAAGTTTCTCAGCGATTAAATAAAAATGGAGCTCTAACAAACGAAAGAAATTAACTAACAATCACTAGCGATGTCTAACAATCTAATAGAATGATAAGAATCAACGTCTTGCTCAAATTAACGAGTTGCATGCGCAAAGCCGTAAGCACCTGTCGCGACGATGCTGCCAACCTCCGCGACATGAAGCGTGTTCTAGCACCGAAAAGTTTTTCGGCGATTAAATAAAAATGGAGCTCTAACAAACGATGAAAATTCTCTAACAATCAATAACATTCGTCTGACAATGTAATAGAATGACAAGAATCATCGTTTTGTGGAAATTGACGTCTTACATGTGTAAACCCGTAAGCCGCTGTCGCGGCGATGTAGCCAACCTTCACGACCTGCAGCGCGCTCTAGCGCCGAAAAGTTTTTCAACGATTAAATAAAAATGGCGCTCTAACAAACGATAGAAATTAACTAACAATCACTAGCGATCGTCTAACAATCTAATAGAATGATAAGAGTTAACGTTTTGCGGAAATTGACGAGTTAAATGCGCAAGCCCGAAAACAGCTGTCGCGGCGATGCTGCCAACCTCCGCGACATGAAGCGTGCTCTAACACCGAAAAGTTTTTCGGCGATTAAATAAAAATGGCGTTCTAACAAACGATGAAAATTCTCTAACAATCACTAACATTCGTCTGACAATGTAATAGAATGACAAGAATCAACGTTTTGTGGAAATTGACGTCTTACATGCGTAAACCCGTAAGCCGCCGTCGCGGCGTTGCAGCCAACCTTCGCGACCTTCAGCGCGCTCTAGCGTCGAAAAGTTTTTCAGCGATTAAATAAAAATGGAGTTCTAACAAACGATAGAAATTAGCTAACAATCACTAGCGATCGTCTATCAATCTAATAGAATGATAAGAGTCAACGTTTTGCGGTAATTGTGCGGTACATGCGCAAACCCGGAAGCAGCTGTCGCGGCGATGCTGCCAACTTCCGCGACATGAAGCGTTTTCTAGAACCGAAAAGTTTTTCGGCGATTAAATAAAAATGGAGCTCTAACAAACGATGAAAATTCTCTAACAATCACTAACATTCGTCTGACAATGTAATAGAATGACAAGAATCAACGTTTTGTGGAAATTGACGATTTATATGTGCAATCCCGTAAGCCGCTGTAGCGGCGATGCAGCCAACCTTCGCGACCGGCAGCGCGCTCTATCGCCGGAAAGTTTCTCAGCGATCAAATAAAAATGGAGCTCTAACAAACGATAGAAATTAACTAACAATCACTAGCGATCGTCTAACAATCTAATAGAATGATAAGAGTCAACGTTTTGCGGTAATTGTGCGGTACATGTGCAAACCCGTAAGCAGCTGTCGCGGCGATGCTGCCAACCTCCGCGACATGAAGCGTCCTCTAGCACCGAAAAGTTTATCGGCGATTAAATAAAAATGGAGCTCTAACAACGATGAAAGTTCTCTAACAATCAATAAGATACATCTCACAATGTAATAGAATGACAAGAATCAACGTTTTGTTGAAATTGTCGTCTTACATGTGTAAACCCGTAAGCCGCTGTCGCGGCGATGCAGCCAACCTTCACGACCCGCAGCGCGCTCTAGCGCCGAAAAGTTTTTCACCGATTAAATAAAAATGGAGCTCTAACAAACGATAGAAATTAACTAACAATCACTAGCGATCGTCTAACAATCTAATAGAATGATAAGAGTTAACGTTTTGGGGAAATTGACGAGTTAAATGCGCATACCCGAAAGCAGCTGTCGCGTCGATGCTGCCAACCTCCGCGACATGAAGCGTCTTCTAGCACCGAAAAGTTTTTCGGCGATTAAATAAAAATGGAGCTCTAACAAACGATGAAAATTCTCTAACAATCAATAAGATACGTCTGACAATGTAATAGAATGACAAGAATCAACGTTTTGTTGAAATTGTCGTCTTACATGTGTAAACCCGTAAGCCGCTGTCGCGGTGATGCAGCCAACCTTCGCGACCTGGAGCGCGCTCTAGAGCCGAAAAGTTTTTCAGCGATAAAATAAAATTAACGCTCTAACAAACGATGAAAATTTACTAACAATTACTAGCGATCGCCTAACAATCTAATGGAATGATAAGAATCAACGTTTCGCGGAAATTGATGAGTGAAATGCGCAAACCCGTAATCAGGTGTCGCGGCGCTGCTGCCAGCCTCCGCGATATGAAGCGCGCCCTTGCGCCGAAAAGTTTTTCGGCGATTAAATAAAAATGGAGCTCTAACAAACGATGCAAATTAAGTAACAATCACTAGCGATCGTCTAACAATGTAATAGAAGGACAAGAATCAACGTTTGGCGGAAATTGATGAGTGACATGTGCAAACCCCTCATCAGCTGTCGCGGCGATGCTGCCAACCGCCGCGTCATGCAGTGTGTCCTAGTGTCGCAAAGTTTTTCAGCGATTAAATAAAAATGGAACTCTAACAAACGATGAAAATTCACTAACAATTACTAACATTCGTCTAGCAATCGAATAGAATTATAAGAATCATCGTTTTGCTGAAATTGACGAGTTACATGTCCACAGCCTCAAGTGTTCGTTGCGGTGATGCTGACAACTTCACGTCGCTCGCAGCGCGCTCTAGGGCCGAAAAGTTTTTCATTAATTTAATAATAATTGAGCTCTAACAAACGATTTAAACCGACTAACAATCACTAACAAACGACTAGCAATCGATTGGTCACGAAAAAAAGTTCGAAATCACTAGAAAACCATTTTCTGCGGCCAACTTTGGCATCAATTTGTTTTTTGTTTTATTCAATAAATACAGTCTAACAAACGCTGGGTTTTGTCTAACAATCACTAGGAAACGACTAACAATCGATTGGCGTAAAAAAAAATTCGATATTTCCATAGTCGGCGGCCAAGTTTATGGAGCTGGTCTCAGGCGCGCGCTCTCTCTCGTCACACGTAGAGATCCACTTCCCCCACCCTAGCGCTGCCCTTCGAGTCGCGGTGATCTACGCTATCTCCCGATCGATTATCGCGCGTCGATAATTTGTCGCCCGGTCCTTGATCTTGCCGTGCGCTGTCGCCACCTACCTGTCTATTGTGGCTGTCCTGCTAGTTCCACCATCTCACCGCTACGCGGCTTGGCTTACACATCGTTCCAGCGTTTCTCACAAGCGGTCGCAGGGGCATGCGTTACAATATATACAACCGTCTTTCCCCTAGATCCTTACACCCAGCGCGTCTAGGGCAGGGTGCAGTGACACAGCCCTACTGATGAGTCTGTCACTGTACCCGAGACGAAACGCACAATCCTTTCCTGCCTCTTCCTACCTTACCGACTTTACAGACTGGACAAGCCGCGGACAAACAGCTACAGGAGTAGAGAGCCACACTGAACAGAATCTCTACATTGGTGACCCCGACGTGATACGAACACGCAACGTCAAAACAATGGAGTCAGACATCACACTTAACCGTACGAGCCAATCAACGAGCCAGCCAACAGAAACGACGCACGCACGCTCACACACACGCACGGCCACGACGCTCACAGCTCACACACACGGCAACAACCAATGGGGTCCCAGGCACACACTCAGCTAACGAGCTGCCAACACGTGAGGGCATGTCGGTACATATGTACTCAAATGGCCTCACTAACACGGCATAATACGCTCAAGCTTCGAGACCGCCTCATCCGCACACTCCTCCTCCAGCATACTTCCCAACGCTGTCACTGGGGGACTACTGTGGCGGTCCTGCTAGTTCCACCATCTCACCGCTACGCGGCTTGGCTTACACATCGTTCCAGCGTTTCTCACAAGCGGTCGCAGGGGCATGCGTTACAATATATACAACCGTCTTTCCCCTAGATCCTAACACCCAGCGCGTCTAGGGCAGGGTGCAGTGACACAGCCCTACTGATGAGTCTGTCACTGTACCCGAGACGAAACGCACAATCTTTTCCTGCCTCTTCCTACCTTACCGACTTTACAGACTGGACAAGCCGCGGACAAACAGCTACAGGAGTAGAGAGCCACACAGACCGAATCTCTACACTATGATAGTTTAATCGAGTGATATGCCGCGAGCACTCGAATGACCCTTTTTTTGCACAGATTTCGGGGCTCTCGTAATTTCGGTATACCTCCGTGTAATTTCTGTGATCCTGATCCGCGTTGCTCGATTATTACGGTGTTTTTCTGCGGGTGTGTGTGTGTGAGTGTGTGTATGTGTGGGTGTCTGTTTCGTATGACTGTAGCGTATACTTTCTTATCTCCTAATATATTATTTCTCGTCTTGTCCAATATTTAATATTTTTCCCTTATATCTATCTTCCCGCTCGCTCGTAATGATACCTTCTCGCATCCTATTTTCTCCTGCGATAATTTTCCTATCTATTCTTCGATAATTAGTCATTACCCTTAAGTGGTTAAATTTCCTTATTGCTCTTTTTATTTTTCTTTGTTTTTCCAATATTTTCTCACAAATTTAATTTTATTTAATTCTTCTTCGTTTTTTGTTCCTTAACGTTCCGTGTTCCAGACGTTTCCACTCCGCAAGGGATGTACTTGGTCGAGCAGTACTTGTTATCTCCCAAAAAATGAAGAGAGCTCTCGAATGCCTTTTTGGCGCGACTCCTTGTTTCTCTTGATTCTCAACGTTCCGTGTTCCAGACCTTTCCACTCCGCAAGGGCTGTACTTGGTCCAGCAGTACTTGTCGATCCACGAGGGATTCAAAGAGTGCCTTTCCTCCAAAATTATCGTCCTTTTATACCCAAATTTTATCGCTTTTTCGGTCCCCGTCTCTTCCGTCTTCCTTTAATTAGATTAGCGGTTATCCGGATTTTACCGCTTCTCTCTCTCTTCGGTATGCGTCTGAATTTACCTCGGTGACCGTTAGTCTCCCTTTGTTATTGTCCGCCATTAATTTAATTAGCGTGGTCGGTTCGACCAACATGGCGGACCTCTTGGTCTTGGTATGTTTTTACCCTTTACCCCTTCCGTTTCCCGAAATCGGCTTGACTCCTAAGTCTCCTTGGGGCGATATTCTGTTGTTTGTTTCATGAGACGGTCTTTTCCGTCTCGTTGTCCCCCTTGGCTCTTTGTGTTTTGGGTCGCTACTTCAGCGATCCAAATCACGAAGAGTCAACAAAAAAATGTATTCCTCTTTTACGTTCTACCGGGCCGCTGCCCATCAATATTTATTTCGCCCCCCCTCTTAATGCTAAACGCTCGCTCGCCATTATGACATCATAATAATGGTTTTTTTTTCGACTTTTATTCTGTTCATTTATTTACTCGTTTATCGCTGTTTCCTTCGTCTTCGCCGCCGTCGTCTCCCAGACCCATCCCATGCCAATATTCTCGGCCTCGCTGTTGTCGTCGTCGTCGCCATCCCCCGTTTCGTTGCCGCCTATCCGCCCCCGTGGCGCCCGAAACGCTCTGCTATACTGGCGCCGGTGGCGTCGCCATCGCCTCTTTCCTCGACGTATTTCAGGTCCAGGTCTAGCTAGAAACGCTCCACCACTGTGCCGTTGTCGGCGCTGCCGTCCCCCGTTTTTTCGCCGCCTGTCCAGTCCACGTTTGGCCCGAAACGCTCTGCTACGTGGACGTCGCCGGTGTTGCCGTGTCCTCTTTCCTCGACGTCTTTCAGGTCCAGGTCTAGCTAGAAACGCTCCACCAATGTGCCGTTGTCGGCGCTGCCGTCCCCCGTTTTTTCGCCGCCTGTCCAGTCCACGTTTGGCCCGAAACGCTCTGCTACGTGGACGTCGCCGGTGTTGCCGTGCCCTCTTTCCTCGACGTCTTTCAGGCCCGTGTCTTGCTCGAAACGCTCCACCACTGTGCCGTTGTCGGCGCTGCCGTCCCCCGTTTTTTCGCCGCCTGTCAGTGCCATGTCCTGTCAATAACGCTTTGTCACCTCGCTGTTGTTGACGGTGCTGCCCTTCTCGTATTCGTCCTGCCTTCCCTCCGAATGTGGCCCCGGCTTGGGTTTCCGTGACTGGCCGCACCGGGCACGGCTTGAGTCCCCCGAAATGTTGTAGGTAGAAGTTTTCTGAAATACAAAATATTTCGCTCCCGCTGTCGACCAATCTTTTGGCGGCAATTCCTGCGAGGTCGATCGGTAAGGTAGGGCATCGTGGGAGAATTCCTCGTATTATTCCCCGTTGTCCGGGTTCTTCCATGAGGACTTCTTTTGGGTGCTCGTATGTATCATTTGTTGCTATTTTCAGCGCCTTATTGTTTTTCGATGTTTGTTTTTCCTCTTGGTTGCTTGTTTTCCAACACCCTTTTTCCATGTGGTTGTTCCGAATTATACTGATCATTCCCATTGGTGTGGGTTGCTCAGAAATGTCACCATCTTTGGACTCAAATTTCCTCTTTCTTCTTTCCTTCTTCTTTTTGTTTCGATGCACCCTTTGCAGGGCTTCTTCCATGGCGATTTGTACCTCCTCGTCTTCTTCCGTTGCGCCTCGTGATATTCCATCCTGTGATATCTGTACGGGCGCAACATTTACTCGTTTCCCTGGTTCTGTTGGCTGATTCTCGGTGTTTCGCTTGGTGTTGGGATATTGCTGGTCCCTAGACCGCCGTGCGGATGCGGAGTCCATGGTGAAGCGGCGGGGTTAAGAGGAGGTCTGTTATTCCCGTATCCCGTCTGCCATGAATGTTGTCTGGGAAATGGCGCTGGCATCGCGTTGTTATTCCCAAATCCTCGATATCCCGGTTGTTGATATTGGAATGGTGATGGTGTTCCTTGATAACCTGGATTCCCTGGCCGCCATGGCTGGTTGAATCCCATTGGTTGTGGTCCCCCAAACGTTTCAAAACTCTGTTTTTTCCATGGGTTATTTTGCTGCCATGGTGCACCGCTGGGTTCTTGTCGCCGAGGCAAAGATCTTTTTGCGTTGAGTGGTCCCGCCCCATCCATGCTTTCTAATAATTCGAGGAATGAATCGATCGTTTTTATTCCGCTGACGCGGACTGCCATTCTGATCGACTCGTCGAAATGGTTCGCGAGTTTCCTGAATATTTGTTCTTCTGCCGGCCCTTCACTCAAATCCTGGGCATTTCCGAATATCTGGGTTGCATATTCGGTTCGAGTCATCCGGTGTCCGTCCCATTCGAAGGCCCCGAATTCGAGGTTTCGGCGTACCTTACCCTGAATTTCCTGGCTCCAGTAACGTCCCCGAAATTTTTCCTCGAAGTCGTTTATGGTTTGGACCCTATCCTCGATAATTCGCCACCAATCTTTGGCGGTGTCTTTTAGTGATTGACTGACCAAATAATGGAGGTCCGTATTTCCAGTAATTCGCCAAAACTCCTTAAATTCTTGCAGGAAACGCATCGGTCGTTCTCTGCCGTCGCCATTATACGTCGGCGGTTTTTGTTTCGCCGCGTATGCCTGGCTCACGTTCAATCCCGCTCCCCAGGTGGTGTTGCTCATTGTATTTGAGCTTTGAGCGTGGATATTTTTTTCACACTCCGTGATACGTTTCGAGTGGTCCGTGATCACCTGTCCTACATCCTTTGAAGAATGGAGGAGCTGGGATATGGTTCGCCGGATGGCTTCCATTCGAGTGTCGAAGTCCTCAATATTGTCATTATTTTCTTTTCGCAGCTGAGTGTGGCTTTGCTCTATTAATTTTTAAGCAATCACAATTTTGCGTTCCGTGCGCTCCTCGATTTTATGGACTTCACTCGTTATTCTAGTGTTGACCTGCTCGTGCAGCTGGCGCGACCTCACGATGCAATTATCGTTCTGCTGCTTAATTTCGGCTTTGGTCGTTATGCGTTCCCTTCGTTGCTCGTTGCGGATACTATTCATTGCTTTGATGAGGGCTTTAGTAAGTTCACTTTCTCCCGCACCTCTTTCATCTGTCCCGCCTGACTCTCCGCTGACGTTGAATGTCTCTTCATTCGGTGTTTCTGTCGGTCTGGATCCTATCGCCGACAGTCGCCCAATATTTTGACGATCCCTTTGACGTGCCTCTTCTAACAATCCATCCGCACTAGTTGACTCCCAATGAAGGGAGTTTTCACCGTTTTGTTGTGCCATTTTATTATATTTTTATTTTTATTGGATTTATTTTGACACCTTTTTACGAGTTTTTCTTTCTTTTGTTCGAGCACCACGTTGGGCGCCAAAATGTAACGGGTGTTAATTCGTTACAAATAAATTTATAGGTTCGGGGACTCGAACAGGGAAGAAATTAGTAGAAACTCAGGTGTTTTGGGTATTCTTAACAAAATATGATTTATTCAAGTTTTTTATGGCACGATATAAAATAAAATAATGCTATGTATGAGTGTAATGTGTTGTTTGTGTTGTTTTATAGTGTGTTTCGCAATATATTTCTCGGTCGGTCAATTACTGATTACTCGCACGGTCCAATTCGGTCGGCTTGAGCTTTTATCCTGGATCGATATCGATTATCACGTGTGTTCGCTAGCGGCGCGGTAGGTATCGATGCTTGGCCTATAGCGCCACGGTACTTTCCCTTGTGACTTTCCCTTCGAGCGCGTCTAGTCACCGCGCTCTCTCGCTCGTGGCGCTAGAACTCGCGCTCGACGGTTCGTAGGCGCGCGCTCTCTCTCGTCACGCGTCGAGAACCACTTCCCCCACCCTAGCGCTGCCCTTCGAGTCGCGGTGATCTACGCTATCTCTCGATCGATTATCGCGCGTCGATAATTTGTCGCCCGGTCCTTGATCTTGGCGTGCGATGTGGCCACCTACCTGTCTATGATAGTTTAATCGAGTGATATGCCGCGAGCACTCGAATGACCCTTTTTTTGCACAGATTTCGGGGCTCTCGTAATTTCGGGATACCTCCTTGTAATTTCTGTGATCCTGATCCGCGTTGCTCGATTATTACGGTGTTTTTCTGCGGGTGTGTGTGTGTGAGTGTGTGTATGTGTGGGTGTCTGTTTCGTACGACTGTAGCGTATACTTTCTTATCTCCTAATATATTATTTCTCGTCTTTTCCAATATTTAATATTTTTCCCTTATATCTATCTTCCCGCTCGCTCGTAATGATACCTTCTCGCATCCTATTTTCTCCTGCGATAATTTTCCTATCTATTCTTCGATAATTAGTCATTACCATTAAGTGGTTAACTTTCCTTATTGCTCTTTTTATTTTTCTTTGTTTTTCCAATATTTTCTCACAAATTTAATTTTATTTAATTCTTCTTCGTTTTTTGTTCCTTAACGTTCCGTGCTCCAGACGTTTCCACTCCGCAAGGGATGTACTTGGTCCAGCAGTACTTGTTATCTCCCGAAAAATGAAGAGTGCTCTCGAATCCCTTTTTGGCGCGACTCCTTGTTTCTCTCGTTTCTCAACGGTCCGTGTTCCAGACCTTTCCACTCCGCAAGGGCTGTACTTGGTCCAGCAGTACTTGTCGATCCACGAGGGATTCAAAGAGTGCCTTTCCTCCAAAATTATCGTCTTTTTATACCCAAATTTTATCGCTTTTTCGGTCCCCTTCTCTTCCGTCTTCCTTTAATTAGATTAGCGGTTATCCGGATTTTACCGCTTCTCTCTCTCTTCGGTATGCGTCTGAACTTACCTCGGTGACCGTTAGTCTCCCTTTGTTATTGTCCGCCATAAATTTAATTACCGTGGTCGGTTCGACCAACATGGCGGACCTCTTGGTCTTGGTATGTTTTTACCCTTTACCCCTTCCGTTTCCCGAAATCGGCTTGACCCCTAAGTCTCCTTGGGGCGATATTCTGTTGTTTGTTTCATGAGACGGTCTTTTCCGTCTCAATATATATATATATGCAGTATACATGTCTTCCTGCATACAGCGAGCAATAATAAATGTTCAATTAGAGTGATCAAATGATACCACTTCATTCTTTTTTTACAACGCATGTTTTATTTATTACGACCCCCTTATGTAAAATATTTTTGTTTAATTTGCGTAGTACATTTTCACAGCCAACAACATTTGTTTCGAAATGATAAAATACCATATCGTCTAAGTTTCGGACTTTTTACATACAGATCAGAAGTTCAATACAATATTCTTCATCGTTTTCTTAATTGAGTTTACAATTAACAGATATGTACATAAGCATGAATGTTTTCTACATACAATCCATTACAACTGTACACGAAAATCAAGTTATTAAATATCAACACCTATTCATTTGAATACAACATACACGTAAAAACAATGTTTTTTTCTTCTAATATTAAATACTGTGGGCTCCAGAATAGATAAGAATTCTATTTTTATTTTAATTTATTTATATACACACATTTAAAAAATATAAATACACTACAATAATGTAATTAATACGAACAATTTAAACTTTATGAGATAACAATAAAGATTAAAAAAAAAAATTTGTCGCGTGCTGAACGCAGCTTGCCCCAGTAGATGATGAACACCTAACCACCTTAGCCCCGACATTATACCAAGCATAAAGTAGATTTTTAATATTTAAGTTATTGCAACGAATGGAGTTTAATAGGCTTGCCAGCTTGTTCGGTTGATTCACTGCTTAATATCATTCATTACAATTAGCTGCATTGATCTCTATGAAGTCAATATACCCCAACATTACTTGATATGTATCAGCATGTTCAATTCACCACCACGACGCTTTGTTGAGAGCAGCCGAAAGGTTAGCAGTCCATTTTCCATTTATACATTTTATTTATATATATATATATATAATATATTGTAACGGGTGTTAATTCGTTACAAATAAATTTATAGGTTCGGGGACTCGAACAGGGAAGAAATTAGTAGAAACTCAGGTGTTTTGGGTATTTTTAACAAAATATGATTTATTCAAGCTTTTTATGGCTCGATATAAAATAAAATAACGCTATGTATGAGTGTAATGTGTTGTTTGTGTTGTTTTATAATGTGTTTCGCAATATATTTTTCGGTCGGTCAATTACTGATTACTCGCACGGTACAATTCGGTCGGCTTGAGCTTTTATCCTGGAACGATTATCACGGGTGTTCGCTAGCGTCGCGGTAGATATCGATGCTTGGCCTATAGCGCCGCGGGACTTTCCCTTGTGACTTTCCCTTCGAGCGCGTCTAGTCACCACGCTCTCTCACTCGTGGCGCTAGGACTCGCGCTCGACGGGTCTCAGGCGCGCGCTCTCTCTCGTCACGCGTCGAGATCCACTTCCCCCACCCTAGCGCTGCCCATCGAGTCGCGGTGATCTACGCTATCTCCCGATCGATTATCGCGCGTCGATAATTTGTCGCCCGGTCCTTGATCTTGGCGTGCGATGTCGCCACCTACCTGTCTATGATAGTTTAATCGAGTGATATGCCGCGAGCACTCGAATGACCCTTTTTTGCACACAATTCGGGGCTCTCGTAATTTCGGGATACCTCCTTGTAATTTCTGTGATCCTGATCCGCGTTACTCGATTATTATGGTGTTTTTCTGCGGGTGTGTGTGTGTGTGAGTGTGTATATGTGTGGGTGTCTGTTTCGTATGACTGTAGCGTATACTTTCTTATCTCCTAATATATTATTTCTCGTCTTTTCCAATATTTAATATTTTTCCCTTATCTCTATCGTCCCGCTCGCTCGTAATGATACCTTCTCATATCCTATTTTCTCCTGCGACAATTTTCCTATTTACTTTTCGATAATTAGTCGTTACCCTTAAGGGGTTAACTTTCCTTATTGCTCTTTTTTACTTTTCTTTGTTTTTCCAATATTTTCTCACAAAATTAGTTTTATTGTAATTCTTCTTCGTTTTTTGTTCCTTAACGTTCCGTGTTCCAGACCTTTCCACTCCGCAAGGGCTGTACTTGGTCCAGCAGTACTTGTTATCTCCCAAAAAATGAAGAGAGCTCTCGAATGCCTTTTTGGCGCGACTCCTTGTTTCTCTTTTTTCTCAACGTTCCGTGTTCCAGACCTTTCCACTCCGCAAGGGCTGTACTTGGTCCAGCAGTACTTGTCGATCCACGAGGGATTCAAAGAGTGCCTTTCCTCCAAAATCATCGTCCTTTTATACTCATCTTCTACCGTCTTCTTTTTCCCCTTCCCTTACTTATTAGTTATTATCTCCTTTATTGTTAACTTTTTCTTTCTTTAAATAAATGTTCCTCCTCGTCTGTTTTTGTATTTTTCTTTGTTTTCTTTCCTGTGTGACTGTCTTCCCTTTGTTGTGTCGCCTTTGCTTCCCCTTCCTTAGCCCTTTGTTATTATTACTCAATTTTGCCTTTCGTTTATTTTTGTGTTTTTCTTGGTTTCCTTTCCTGTGTAAACCTTTCCCCTTTGTTGTGCCGCCTTGACTTCCCCTTCCTTCGCCCCTTTGTTATTGTTAATTATTAATTTGATTAGCGTGGTCGGTTAGACCAACATGGCTGACCTCTGGGTTTTTGTCTGTTCTTTTGCTTTTACCCCTTCCTTTCCCCGAAATCGCTTGACTCCTAAGTGTCCTTGGGGTGATACTCGTTTGTTTTGTTCATGAGACGGTCTTTTCCGTCTCATTGTCGCCCTTGGCTCTTTGTGTTTTGGGTCGCTACTTCAGCGATCCAAATCACGAAGAGTCAAAAAAAAAAATGTATTCTAAACCACTCTGCGCCTATCCTCTTCTATTAATTTTAACTCGTCCTATTTCTTTTCCGTTCTACCGGGCCGCTGCCCATCAATATTTATTTCGCCCCCCCTCTTAATGCTAAACGCTCGCTCGCCATTATAACATCATAATAATGGGTTTTTTTTTTCGACTTTTATTCTGTTCATTTATTTACTCGTTTATCGCTGTTTCCTTCGTCTTCGTCGCCGTCGTCTCCCAGACCCATCTCATGTCAATATTCTCGGCCTCGCTGTTGTCGTCGTCGTCGCCATCCCTCGTTTCGTTGCCGCCTATTCCGCCCCCGTGGCGCCCGAAACGCTCTGCTATACGGGCGTCGTTGGCGTCGCCATCGCCTCTTTCCTCGACGTCTTTCAGGTCCAGGTCTAGCTAGAAACGCTCCACCACTGTGCCGTTGTCGGCGCTGCCGTCCCCCGTTTTTTCGCCGCCTGTCCAGTCGACGTTTGGCCCGAAACGCTCCGCTACGTGGACGTCGCCGGTGTTGCCGTGCCCTCTTTCCTCGATGTCTTTCAGGCCCATGTCTTTCCCGAACCTCTCCGCCACGTTGCCGTTGTCGACGTTGCCATTTCCGTCTTTTTCGCCGTCTACCAGTGCCATGTCCTGTCAATAACGCTTTGCCAGCTCGCTGTTGTTGGCGGTGCTGCCCTTCTCGTATTCGTCCTGCCTTCCCTCCGAATGTGGTCACGGCTTGGGTTTCCGTGACTGGCCGCACCGGGAACGGCTTGAGTCCCCCGAAATGTTGTTGGTAGAAGTTTTCTGAAATACAAAATATTTCGCTCCCGCTGTCGACCAATCTTTTGGCGGCAATTCCTGCGAGGTCGATCGGTAAGGTAGGGCATCGTGGGTGAATTCCTCGTATTATTCCCCGTTGTCCCTGTTCTTCCGTGAGGTATTCTTTTGGGTGTTCGTATGGATCATTTGTTGCTATTTTCAATGCCTCGTTAATTTTTTGTGTTTGTTTTTCCGCTTGGTTGTCTGTTTTCCAACACCCTTTTTCAATGTGGTTGTTCCGAATTATACTGATCATTCCCATTGGTGTGGGTTGCTCAGAAATGTCACCATCTTTGGACTCTAGTTTTCTCTTTCTTCTTTCCTTCTTCTTCTTGTTTCGATGCACCCTTTGCAGGGCTTCTTCCATGGCGATTTGTACCTCCTCGTCTTCTTCCGTTGCGCCTCGTGATATTCCATCCTGTGATATCTGTACGGGCGCAACATTTACTCGTTTCCCTGGTTCTGTTGGCTGATTCTCGGTGTTTCGTTTTGTGTTGGGATATTGCTGGTACCTAGACCGCCGTGCGGATGCGGAGTCCATGGTGAAGCGGCGGGGTTAAGAGGAGGTCTGTTATTCCCGTATCCCGTCTGCCATGATTGTTGTCTGGGAAATGGCGCTGGCATCGCGTTGTTATTCCCAAATCCTCGATAACCCGGTTGATGATATTGGAATGGTGATGGTGTTCCTTGATAACCTGGATTCCCTGGCCGCCCTGGCTGGTTGAATCCCATTGGTTGTGGTCCCCCAAACGTTTCAAAACTCTGTTTTGTCCATGGGTTATTTTGCTGCCATGGTGCACCGCTGGGTTCTTGTCGCCGAGGCAAAGATCTTTTTGCGTTGAGTGGTCCCGCCCATCCATGCTTTCTAATAATTCGAGCAATGAATCGATCGTTTTTATTCCGCTGACGCGGACTGCCATTCTGATCGACTCGTCGAAATGGTTCGCGAGTTTCCTGATTATTTGTTCTTCTGCCGGCCCTTCACTCAAATCCTGGGCATTTCCGAATATCTGGGTTGCATATTCGGTTCGAGTCATCCGGTGTCCGTCCCATTCGAAAGCCCCGAATTCGAGGTTTCGGCGTACCTTATCCTGAATTTCCTGGCTCCAGTAACGTCCCCGAAATTTTTCTTCGAAGTCGTTTATGGTTTGGACCCTATCCTCGACAATTCGCCACCAATCTTTGGCGGTGTCTTTTAGTGATTGACTGACCAAATAATGGAGGTCCGTATTTCCAGTAATTCGCCAAAACTCCTCAAAATCTTGCAGAAAACGCATCGGTCGTTCTCTGCCGTCGCCATTATACGTCGGCGGTTTTTGTTTCGCCGCGTATGCCTGGCTCACGTTCAATCCCGCTCCCCAGGTGGTGTTGCTCATTGTATTTGAGCTTTGAGCGCGGATATTTTTTTCACACTCCGTGATACGTTTTGAGTGGTCCGTGACCACCTGTCCTACATCCTTTGAAGAATGGAGGAGCTGGGATATGGTTCGCCGGATGGCTTCCATTCGAGTGTCGAAGTCCTCGATTTTGTCATTGTTTTCTTTTCGCAGCTGAGTGTGGCTTTGCTCTATTAATTTTTGAGCAATCACGATTTTGCGTTCCGTGCGCTCCTCGATTTTATGGACTTCACTCGTTATTCTAGCGTTGACCTGCTCGTGCAGCTGGCGCGACCTCACGATGCAATTATCGTTCTGCTGCTTAATTTCGGCTTTGGTCGTTATGCGTTCCCTTCGTTGCTCGTTGCGGATACTATTCATTGCTTTGATGAGGGCTTTAGTAAGTTCACTTTCTCCCGGACCTCTTTCATCTGTCCCGCCTGACTCTCCGCTGACGTTGAATGTCTCTTCATTCGGTGTTTCTATCGGTCTGGGTCCGATCGCCGACAGTCGCCCAATATTTTGACGATCCCTTTGACGTGCCTCTTCTAACAATCCATCCGCAGTAGTTGACTCCCAATGAAGGGAGTTTTCACCGTTTTGTTGTGCCATTTTATTATATTTTTATTGTTATCAGATTTATTTTGACACCTTTTAACGAGTTTTTCTTTCTTGTGTTAGAGCCCCACGTTGGGCGCCAAAATGTAACGGGTGTTAATTCGTTACAAATAAATTTATAGGTTCGGGGACTCGACCAGGGAAGAAATTAGTAGAAACTCAGGTGTTTTGGGTATTTTTAACAAAATATGATTTATTCAAGTTTTTTATGGCTCGATATAAAATAAAATAACGCTATGTATGAGTGTAATGTGTTGTTTGTGTTGTTTTATAGTGTGTTTCGCAATATGTTTCTCGGTCGGTCAATTACTGATTACTCGCACGGTACAATTCGGTCGGCTTGAGCTTTTATCCTGGATCGATATCGATTATCACGGGTGTTCGCTAGCGTCGCGGTAGATATCGATGCTTGGCCTATAGCGCCGCGGGACTTTCCCTTGTGACTTTCCCTTCGAGCGCGTCTAGTCACCGCGCTCTCTCACTCGTGGCGCTAGGACTCGCGCTCGACGGGTCTCAGGCGCGCGCTCTCTCTCGTCACGCGTCGAGATCCACTTCCCCGCGTCCCCCCCGATTATCGCGCGTCGATAATTTGTCGCCCGGTCCTTGATCTTGGCGTGCGATGTCGCCACCTACCTGTCTATGATAGTTTAATCGAGCGATACGCCGCGAGCACTCGAATGACCCTTTTTTGCACAGATTTCGGGGCTCTCGTAATTTCGGGATACCTCCTTGTAATTTCTGTGATCCTGATCCGCGTTACTCGATTATTACGGTGTTTTTCTGCGGGTGTGTGTGTGTGAGTGTGTATATGTGTGGGTGTCTGTTTCGTATGACTGTAGCGTATACTTTCTTATCTCCTTATATATTATTTCTCGTCTTTTCCAATATTTAATATTTTTCCCTTATCTCTATCGTCACGCTCGCTCGTAATGATACCTTCTCATATCCTATTTTCTCCTGCGACAATTTTCCTATTTACTTTTCGCTAATTAGTCGTTACCCTTAAGGGGTTAACTTTCCTTATTGCTCTTTTTTACTTTTCTTTGTTTTTCCAATATTTTCTCACAAAATTAGTTTTATTGTAATTCTTCTTCGTTTTTTGTTCCTTAACGTTCCGTGTTCCAGACCTTTCCACTCCGCAAGGGCTGTACTTGGTCCAGCAGTACTTGTTATCTCCCAAAAAATGAAGAGAGCTCTCGAATGCCTTTTTGGCGCGACTCCTTGTTTCTCTTGTTTCTCAACGTTCCCTGTTCCAGACCTTTCCACTCCGCAAGGGCTGTACTTGGTCCAGCAGTACTTGTCGATCCACGAGGGGTTCAAAGAGTGCCTTTCCTCCAAAATCATCGTCCTTTTATACTCATCTTCTACCGTCTTCTTTTTCCCCTTCCCTTACTTATTAGCTATTATCTCCTTTATTGTTAACTTTTTCTTTCTTTAAATAAATGTTCCTCCTCGTCTGTTTTTGTATTTTTCTTTGTTTTCTTTCCTGTGTGACTCTTTTCCCTTTGTTGTGTCGCCTTTGCTTCCCCTTCCTTAGCCCTTTGTTATTATTACTCAATTTTACCTTTCGTTTATTTTTGTGTTTTTCTTGGTTTTCTTTCCTGTGTAAACCTTTCCCCTTTGTTGTGCCGCCTTGACTTCCCCTTCCTTCGCCCCTTTGTTATTGTTAATTATTAATTCGATTAGCGTGGTCGGTTAGACCAACATGGCTGACCTCTGGGTTTTTGTCTGTTCTTTTGCTTTTACCCCTTCCTTTCCCCGAAATCGCTTGACTCCTAAGTGTCCTTGGGGTGATACTCTCTTGTTTTGTTCATGAGACGGTCTTTTCCGTCTCAATATATATATCGGAATCATATATATATATGATTCCGACGAGTTCGATCGCAGCGCCGACATTCCATATACCGATTTTGTGTCCATTTCTAAAGCACGCTGTGTCCACTCCTTTACTCTAGTCTCTCTGCTCCAACCGATTCCTTGGATAGCCTCAAAAGCAAATGTACGCTTTTAGAATAAAAAGACAATACATTAAATACATATGTGTACTCACAGAGGCGAAAAAAATGGTAGCATAAACGGCGCTCACGTATATGTATTTCGACACCTTTATTTTTTCAATTACTTGTTGCTACACCCAATTTTTTACCGGTAAAATGAAGTATGACACGCTACATTCGCGCTATGATGAAAGTGATCCGTTGGATGTCATCTTTACGGATGTTGAGTCCGTATGAAACATGTTAATGTTAATTGTTCAAAGAATAGCTTCTTAATCGTCATGAAATTTTCACACGACCTCCTGAATACTTCATCTAAAAACATACCAAATTTTCCGAATTCTATCATCATTACTTCAACGTCCTTAAGGGTTGAAATAAAAAATGATCAGAAAATTCTGAAAATTTGGTATGTTGTTGTATGAAGTATTTAAGAGGTCGTGTTAAAATTTCACGACGATTAGGAAGCTCGTTATTAAAAAATTAACATTTTGTTAAGAACAATTTTTAAAAGAAATAAAAAAAAAAATTTATCAATAAACTTCATTTTGTTTCCGTTGCTTTCAGTATATTGTCGTTATTACAAAATTGAGAGGTCAAAAAAAAAACTTATTGCAAAGTTACATCAGTTTCCATAAGGCAACATTTGATTTGTGAATGTTAATTGTTCAATAACGAGCTTCCTAATTGTCGTGAAATTTTTACACGACCTCTGAAATACTGCATACAAAAACATACCAAATTTCCAGAATTTTATCATCATTTGCGATTTGGGACTCAACATCCTTAAGACAACATTTGGATGACTTTTAACTATTTCCCGCCAATACCGAATATCTTAAAAGACATAATATTATCGATATCTGAAAGATGTCATGAAAAAGACGTCTTATGTAATTCGTCTTTATGATATCCTTTGGACAAAGTTGAACTAGATACAATAGATAACAGTAAATAGATAACTTTTTGATAACTTGGAAAATTAATCAATTGGATGATATTTTGTGATACCGTTAAGACATCCGTTTTCATCGCCGAAAGATATGAAATATATAACTTTACGGCAGCATTATACAGGATGTCATTTGAAAGATGTCGAATAGTTATCTTACGGTCATGTCTTAAAGGTCACCTGACAACGGCAATTTATTGACGTCAATTGGACATTTATGCTGCCTGGATAGGACCACCATAAACATAGCCGAACGACTTTAATTTCTCAAGGTTTTTTCTTTCCTGATCGTTTGGTGGTTGTTTGGTGATGATTGGTAGCCCAATAAGATGGTTTGGTGGTCGACCGTTTCTTTATAATTTAATGATACTTTTTTTCTGTAAAGTTGGCCGCCCCTTTTTTTATTTATCACGCAATCCATAAAATCCCAAGCCTAATCGATGCAGAATCGTTTGGTGGTCACAAATATGCAAATGCCAGCGTTTGGTGGTTAATTCATTAGTTATCCCGGTCAAAAACAATCTACGTTTAGGCGCATACGATAGAGGGCCGTAATTGGTCATTGGTGGATCTTACCGAATACGGCGCAGTGAAATTTCAATTCATTTATGTTTTTTCTCATCAATCTCGTTCCAATAAGTCTCAAACAGAAGATAATCGTTCGGTAGTGATGGGTAGCTTAATTAAACCGTTTGGTAGTTAATTCCTTTATTACGCCGATCGAAACACCATCTACGCTTAGACGAAGACGATAGAGGGCTGTAGTTAGCTGCTGATGGATCCAACGGAATACGGCGCAGTGATATTTTAATTTCTTTATGTTTTTTCACGGATCTCGTTTCAATGAGTCTCAAACGGAATATAATTGTTTGGTAGTGATTGGTAGCTTAATCTAATCGTTTAGTAGTTAATTTTTTAATTACGCTGATCGAAAACCGTCGACATATCGGCGCAGTCGATGGGAGGCCGTAATTGGCGGCTGATGGATCTAACGGAAAGCAGGGGAGTGACATGTCGGTTTCTTTATGTTTCAACCATCAATTACTTCCTAATAAGTCGTAATAAAAGGTAATGGTTGTCTGATAATCTTTAATGCAACAAAAAATAATAATGTTTGCTAGGTAACTCCTTAAGAACGTCATTGGAAAGACCATCCCCGTGTAGGCACAGTTGACAGGGGGCCCTAATAGATTCTTGATGGATCTAATTGGAAACCGGTACAGTGATCTTTTCGTTTCGTTATGTATTATTCGTCGGTTTCATTCTAATAGGTCGAAAAGGAAAAATACTTTGGTACTCATTGGTAGCTTCATCATAATGTAAAGTATGTATAGTCAATTTCTTATTTATGGCGAACCAAAAATCATCTACGTGGAGGCGGTGATGGAAGTTGCCTGATTGGTCACTGACGGTCAGAATGGAATATACAGTGGAGGTACGAAACGGTCATAATGGTGGAAACAATAGGTAACAAACGCGAACAGCATGTACCTTACGAAAAAACAAATAAAACAATAGACAAAGGAATTGAAACGTCACTGCGCCGTATTCTGTTGGATCCATCAGCAGCCAACTACACCCCTCTATCGCCTGCGTCTAACCGTAGATGGCTTTTCGATCGGCGTACTTAAGGAATTAACTAACAAACGTTTTAATTAAGCAACCAATCACTACCAAATGATTATCTTCCGTTTGCGACTTATTAGATAGAAATTAATGATAAAAAGCACGAAGGAATCTGAATATCACTTCTGCGTATTCCGTTAGATCCTTCAGCAGCCAACTACAGCCCTCTATCGCCTACGTTTCGCCGTAGATGGTGTCTCGATCGGCGTAATTAAGGAATTAACTACCATACGTTTTAATTAAGCTCCCAATCACTGACAAACGATTATCTTCTGTTTGAGACTTATCGAGACGAGATCGGCGAAACAAAACATAAATCAATTGAAATATCACTGCGCCGTATCCCGTTGGATCCATCAATGATCAATTACGGCCCTCTATCGTATGCGCCTAGACGTAGATTGTTTTTTGACAGGGATGACTACTTAATTAATACCCAAACGCTGGAATTTGGATATTTGTGACCACCAAACGATTCTGCATCGATTAGGCGTAGCTTTTTATGGATTGCGTGATAAATAAAAAATGGTCCGGCCAACTTTACAAAACAAGTCTCCTTTAATTATAAAGAAACGGTCGACCACCAAACCTTCGTATTAGTCAAAAGTAGAATCATCGAACGAGGTAGGTTATGGAAAAATGTCTATATTATTCAGATAACTGACAAAAGTTTAGAAATAAATTAAGAATGATACAAAATTACATTTATAATAATTAAATGAGACGATTCTGAGAAATAACAAGAGTATTAGCCATTGCGAAATTTTATTTGATAATAG